>JABXWE010006542.1:0-15498 GCA_014611495.1 Limonius californicus | reverse complement strand
GTTATTAGCTAGTGGTTTAGCGTAGAATCTTTCCTCTTCGATGGCTTCGCTCAGATTATCGATTATAGCTTTGAAATCTGTGACCTCATAAATGTTTATTGGTGGGGGGGGGGGGCAGGGTCTGAAGGTTGTGTTTTCGAGTTATTCTCGTTTGAATTGCTATCAGTATGAGTTCTGTTTGTTGTGTCTGTTGGGAGTATGTTTTCGACTGTTTTGTTTTGTGAGATACGTTTTCTTTTTTTAACAATAGTTTGCCAGGGGTGTTTATGATGAGTTGCGACCATTGCTTCATCTTCGTCGCTGTCGTTGTTATGGCTAAATTGTACGGGTTGAGAGAAAGCTATGGAGGTATTATTAAGGTTTATCATGTTTGAAGGTGGGACTTGGGTTAGGTACTATTGGTGAGGTTGTGGTATCGGTGTTTGGGTTTGGTACATATGCGATTGGTAAAGATTTGGCTGAGTTTGACTTATCTGATATACGTAGTTTGGCTGCAGTTTGTTTTGCATTGTAGACATCAGTTGAAAATTGTTCCAGTTGTTTGGAATATTGTTGGATGACCTGGGTATATTCCCGGTCAGAAACATTTCACTACATTAATGTCTATATTAATACAATATAGTTTAGCGAGTTGGATTTGAAATTAAATTTTTGCGCAGATAACAGTATTATCGAGCGCGTGCACAATTGATAATCACTCGGCCAACCCTCAGAGATATGAGAACAGCGAACGACACGTCTTTATTCTGTGAAAGTCAACCGCGCACTTAATTATATAATGCGAAAAAAAATGAAGATGAACACGCAGGCAAACAAGCATTCAATTTATTACATTTGCTTTTTCCAAAACGAAAGTGAACGATTTACTGATTGTCAGAAATAGGGTACAAAAACGACAAAATTTAATTTAATGCAACGTATTTCTATATATCAAAGGGGATAGACAAAGACCCATACTAGTGAAATTAACCACCGCAACCGAAACATTGAAAATACTTAACAATAACAACAAACTGAAGGGGTCCAACATTTGGGTAGATGAGGACTATACGAAAGAAACGATGGAAGAAAGGAAAAAGCTGATACCAATAATGAGAGAGGTCAGAGAACAAGGACATAGAGCATACTTAAAACAAAACAAACTGATAATAGACAATGAGGTATACGAGGCAAAGGAGGGAGGAGAAGAAAAACCAGAAAAAGATGGAGTAAACACGCAGATGGGGCCCGGCAGCAGCAAGAAAAGAACGTGAGCGTGAGATCGCCGAATAGCGGGCTGGAGGAACAGTTAAGGAAAATAACACGCACAACAAAAAACTGATAAGCACAGGCACAACAAAAAACAATAGCAACGACGACCCTAGCAACGATAATGGATATGAATTGGTAGAACAAAAAAAGCAAAATAAACAAAAGAGCAAGATATGGAAAATAATGACTTGGAATATAAGAAGCATAGCAGGAAAGGAACATGAACTAGATGAAGAATTTAACAAGGCAAAACTGAATATACTGAGAATAACGGAAACCAAAAAGAAAGGGACGGGAGAGGAAACATTACATAGTGGAAATATACTAATATACGCGGGAGTTGAATAAAACCTGAGAGCAAGAAAGGGATTGGGCTGCATAGTAAAAAAAGAAATGCATAAACACATTAAAAATTAGGTAGCCATTTGAGAAAGAATACTTAAGATAGAAATGCAACCAGAAAAAGCAACCAAAACAACGATAGTAGTAGCTTACGGCCCAGGAGAAGATGAAAGAGTACAACTAAAAGATATGTTCTGGGAGCAACTATCAGAAGTAGCAGAAAATATAACTGGAAGATTACTCATAGTGGGGGACCTAAACGTAAGAATAGGAAAAAAGGATAAAAAAAATAGGAGAGACAATAGGAACACACGGAGAGGAAATAAGAAATAATAACGGAAGAAGATTAATTTATTTCTGCTTAATTAATAATCTAGTCGTAACAAATTCGTTCTACGAGCATAGAGACATACACAACGAAATCCAAGATACAAGAGTAAGAAGAGGAGCTGAACTGCACACTGATCACTATCTGGTCGTAACAAAAATGAAAACAGAAATAGAAGCAAAAGACAAAAAAAAGGCAGTGAAAATAGACATACAGAAGAAGACAAAAATAAGAACGTACAAGCTGAGAGATGAAGAAACAGCAAATAAATATAAAGAAGAGATAGAAAAAGAAATGGGAAAAATAAGGCAAGAGGCAAAAAATCACAGTATAGAAGGACTCTGGACTCAATTTAAAGAAACAATAGTAAACACAGCCAAAATAACTTGTGGAGTAACAATCTGCGACAAAATCAGAAAGAAAACGCACTGGTGGAACGAGGAGTTAAAAGAGGAAACAAAGATAAAGAAAATAAAATGGGAAAAATACCTAAAAAGCAAAACCAAAGAGAATTACGCAGAATATAAAGAACAGAGAACAAGAGTCAAGGAACTGGTAAAGAGAGCGAAACTAAAATCATGGGAGGAATTTGGCCAGAAGATAGAAAAGGACAGTGTAGGTAATCAGAAACTATTCTATAAAATTCTGAAAACGATGAGAAAGGGTAAAGAAAACAAAACCCAATACATTACATCGAAGGAAGGCAGAACTAACGGAAATGGTAGATATAATGAAGCGCTGGAAAGAATATTTCGAGGAATTGCTAAACGCAGCCCAAACAGACAACCAGGATAAGGTAGAGAAAAATATAAAAAGGGAGGGGGGGGCGCAATGAACAAGAAGAAGAATACAGTTCAAATGAAATAATAGAAGCCGTAAAGATGCTCAAGAGAGGTAAAGCTGCGGGATATGACGGTATAACCTCGGAAATGCTGAAATTACTAGGGAATAATGGAATTGGGATGCTAAGAATACTGATGAATAAAATTTCGAAGGAGTCCACAATACCAACAAAGTGGGAACTGGGAATAATATCACCTATACATAAAAAGAGCAATAAACGTGACTGCAACAATTATAGAGGGCTAACACTACTAAGTAATGTATCTAAAGTATATGAGAGACTACTGGACAATAGACTGAAAACAATAATGGAGGAGTCGCAGAGTTTATTCAGAAAGAAAAGAGGAATCCAGGACCACATATTTACGATAAAGCAATTGATAGAAAAACATTTCAATAATGATATATGTGTGGCGTTTAATTGACCTCCAGAAGGCTTTCGATAGTGTACCGCGGGAAATGCTTTGGGACAGCCTGAAGAGAAGAGGAATCGGAAATAGATTGAGGAAAAATATAGCAAGCTTGTACAAAAACACCCGGAATTATGTGAGGGCAAACAACTCAGAGTCAGAAGAATTTGTGACAAAATAAGGAGTGAGACAGGGAGGAGTCCTCAGTCCAACACTCTTCAACATTATACTAGATGACGTAGCAAAAGAAGTTAAAGGACACATCAAGAAGTTACACGTAGGATATAGATATCTGGAACCAATATACATAAAAGAGTGCGCGTTTGCAGATGACTTGATGATATGGCCCAAAAACGCAAAGGATCTACAAACTTAGAAACATGGAATAGATCACTACAAACACGCAACCTAAAGATAAATACTGAAAAGACGAAAATAATGGTAATCGGAAAGAACAATATACAAACAAAGATCCAACTTAATGAACAAGAGAAAGAACAAGTAGACAGCTTCAAATATCTGGGAGTGACAATACAGAAATACGGGCAAAATGAAGCCGAAATAAATAATAGAATAGAGAACGCCAACAAAGTGTACTACGCCCTAAGTAATACCTTTGTCAGGAAAAAGGAAGGAAGCAAAAAGACAAAACTAACAGTTTATAACACGATCTTTAAACCAATATTAACGTTCGGGAGTGAAAGCTGATCGCTTACTAAACAACAAAAGAGCAAAGTACAAGCAAGTGAAATAAAGTACCTGAGAGGAATCACGGAAGTAACAAAAAGAGACAGACTAAGAAACGTAGAAATAAGGAAAGAGTTAGAGGTAGAGTCAGTAAAGAACACCATAGAAAGACAACAACTGCGATGGTTCGGACACCTAAACCGAATGGAAAACAACAGGCAAACCAAATGGCAAACCAAAACAAACATAAAGAGAGCAAGAGGTAGGCCAAGGAGAAAATGGGACGAGGCTATAGAGGAGATACTGAAGAAGAGAAACCGAAGCTGGCAGGAGGCTAAAGCGCTAACACAAAATAAAAAAGAATGGGCAAAGTTTGTACATAACAACAATGATTAAAAATTAAGTGCGCAGAAAATACAAGAATAGTAGGAAACACAGGAGTGAAGTAAAGAGTTTAGTTTAAGTTGTAAATTGTGGAACAATAATTGATGTTATTTGGTGCAAAGTTAAGTTTAAAAATGTCTAGAGTGTGCATTGATTTAGAATAGTAATTTAATTTAATTTTATTTTATATAGATACTGTGTCTTCAGAATATAATTGGTTATAATAAAGATGTAAAACACCCTACACCGAAAAGTAAAAAGAGATCAGATTATACATATTTCTACATATTTCAAATAATATGGACATGGAAGTTTCCACTTAAATTTGGTAATATTTCAACCAAACTGTTATTGCATCTCTCTTTATCTCTTCTAATGACGGAATATCTTCTAATGTACGTATTTATTAATTACCCAGCTATTTAAAAAGAATAGCTCATACATTCTCTATAGTAATATGAATTAATTTTGGTCTTTCGAGGAAAAAATTTTAGAAATATTAGGAATAATGCCATTGCATAGAATAGTATGTTTTAATGGAAATTATAATTAATATTAGGACGAAAAGTCGTAGGGGTTTTGAATAGAATATGGGCCTCAAACATAAATACAAAACAAATAAGCAGATAATATATAAAGTCGATAATACAAAGTATCGTATTGTATGGAGCCAAAATACGGCAGTTGTTTGAAAGCCACAACTAGGATCGCTCTAAATGGATTGGATGAGGTGATCCGCGGGAGTATCCAGAAGAGATAGGATAAAAAATTAACGAATTCACTAGAGGATGCGGATGGAGTCATAGAAGAAATCGAGAAACGGCAGTTACTGTGATATGGTGACGTTGAATGAATGGGAGATGAGAACCAAAAAAAAAAACAATGAACAAAATTCCCAGAGCAAGAAAACAAGAGGACGGACTCTCAAGAGATAGAAAGAGAATATACAGCAGCTGATAACAGATGGAACATAGAAATAAAAATTTAAAAACCGTAACAGAACGAGAAACAGAATTAATATTATTTTTACCGCAAATAAGAAGCAATTTACCTATTTCCTTGTAATTTAATTTTTGAACACACTGGGATTAAGCTTGTATTTCTCAGCATTTAAAGCACCCCCACAAATAACATGTACGTTATTAAATAAGAAACACACGTTAGTGAATTCTGAAAAGTACATTCAGTAAATAATAATTTACGATGCGAAATAAACTAGAAAAACTATGAATTGAATTCCCATTTGTTGTACACAATTACGCTAGGTAATTTTACAACTTTCACGTGTACGAAGTAAACCTGAGAAAAATAACCCTCAATGTTTAATGGGTTTTGGGATGGAATTTTAATTAATTCTGTAGCAACGGGGGTAGCTCGGTAGCATAGTTGGAGGGGGGTGGAGGCTATACGGTGGGGCATGTCATACCTGTGTATAGCGGTATGTGCGCTGCTTAGAGGTAAGCGAGGTGGGACGGGCCTGCTTTGGCAAAAAATATGGTTTTTCTCTTTTGCACGATACAACGATTGTGGAACGTTCTAAAATAAAGATCATCTGTAAAATTACATTACGAACGAACGAACACGCCGAAATACGCTTCTGCTACGCAAATTCACAAACAAAATTGGTTTTATAATTTATTAAAGTTGATACTTCAAAGTTTTTTGTAATACGTCACTGTTATTAATAGTATAGTGCACGCCACTTAATGTGACCACATCAGGACTCTGGGGTTTTGATAATAATAACCCATTGATAATAATAAAAAGTCAAACTATCCTTGCGTGCTGCTGCATTCAGCTGGCATATTTTCGGCAACGTATCATCTGTTTCATACTGTTAATTTTTTTCTTTTAAGTTAAGATCACTTCTCTTTTACGTTAGCCGTTGCAAAGGTTAGAATAGTTAGCTGCTGCCAACCAGTATGCAGGCTGTTAACTAAAAAACTATTAGGAAATAAACTTTCTATTGCAATGTTGATGATTATACCGTGAGAGCAATGAAAACCCAAGTCAAAGACACCCTCGGAATTTTAAAGTCTTGTGTTAGGTTAATCTGTAATTATAAAGATGTAAACATTATAAATATTTTTAACTATCATACATTTCAAATGTTATTAAGTTACTTATTTAATTATTTAATAGAAATTTAAATATTTTTTGCCAGTGTTTGTCTATACTTTTCAAGGTTATATTTAAGGTTACATTACCGTGTCAAGTGTTCTGTGGTCCCTGTGGTCAAAGTAGTGAGGTTATGCAGTTATGGGCTATGTAAATAAGCCTTCATTTGAAATAAAATTGTTGAAAACACGCATATTTACAGAACAAAGTAAATAAAAAATTTACAGAAGACATACATAATTCGAATAGGCGCGGCGGTGCAGCTGTTATCGAATGTATGTTAACTCCACCATTTAAGCACCGATAAAGCAAGATTTTTAAAAGCACGTTTTAAATGCTGTTATCCAGTGCATTTCGTAAAGAATACATATTAAACTGTGTACAATTTTTTTGTGATTTTAAAGTTTTGTCGTTGTATTAAATATTTTGATTTTAAATTTACTGCTTCGATTAAACGGAATGGTGTGCCAAATAAGCGATGCAAATGGGTAATATTTCCATTATTTGGTTTCTGTTTTCTAAGATTTGGCCCAAAAAGGTGGCTGTCCCAATTAACCGGAATGGACTGTACTCTTTAGTAGTACAGATCAAAAAAAGAACTATAATGGCCCGTTTGCCTGTCAAGCTTATGCGTTCTTGCACATTATCGCAACTAACTCATCTCCTAAAAGGGATTCACTGCCCAAGGAAACCTCGAGATTGTCTCATATAAGCTGTATCAGCAGTTTCAGGTTCAAATACGTTTATTCAGCATTTACGTAACATATTAGGAGACTATTTAATTTTAAAAATAATTGCGTTATGTGGGTGGGCCGTTCTAGGCTTGTGGGTTTTTCAGAACTGGATCTTCTTTCTTCTTGTGGGGTCGAGGTCGTCCTGGTTGGGGTTGTACGTTTAGTTACTGGGTGTTGATTTGTGGGTTCTACGTTCTTGCTGTGGTAAGTTCTGTGTTCACTGCTTCTGGATTTTGGAGGTTATCTGAAATTTGTAAAACGGATTTAATGTAGTGTCTGCTACCTCATTGTTAATGTGGTGTCTGCCACTAAAATAATGCGGTTGCCTGGAAGGTATCGGTGCAGTGATCAACGGAGAGCGGTTGGAGGGTGTTTACATTTTCTGAGAGGCCTTCTACAGATTCATTTAACAAGGTCAAGATTTCGGTTTAAGGGTTTGTGGGACGTTCGGAGTGTTTGTAGGGCAATGGGGATACGTTGGAGAAGGATGTAGGAAATGTATTTCTCTTGGAGCTTAAGAAGACGGTTACTGTTTGGGGTAGTTTAGGTGTCGATGTGGATTTAGATACTGGGATAATCTCGGTGAAGTCGGCAAATGTTGGGAAGGGTTTGCTGACAAAGAATTAGAAGCACCTTATTCACTGTTCAATTAGGTGCTCACTTCACCGTCACCGAGGATACAGCAGTGATAATAAATTGAAAAAAACAATTTGAGTAATGGATTCCTTCTGTATACAGCACTAAATCAGCGAGGTACATTCGTATATTTCTATCACCAGCATAGTAATAATAATAATAATAATAATAATATCATATTTACAATAACATTACATTACACAGCAGCTAAACACGTAAATATATAAATCGGTAAAATAATTTCTTAACTGCATATTCTAATCCATTCTATAGCTACAAATAAATGCAAGGCAAAGTTTTCTATCGTTAAATAATGAGTAACATATTATTCTGTATAACGGATTGTACTTTTTGGTTGGAAAACTTTGGCTAGTTCAATGATTGATCGCATTCTAATGTCACAGTTGCCAAACCGGTGTGGCCAACGTTTATTAAAAAAAGTTAGGAGCGCACACAACAGCACAGTCGCATAAAATTCACTTCTATAGACGAAAACGAAATTACCGGTAAAATAAATTTACAATTTGTACGAAATTGGCCGAAAAAGGAATTTTTTGAAATGTCAGTACGCGGCACGTGCATGAATTGCCGATGGGCGCTGACGTCGTTTTATTGGGTTATGAATATTTTTTATGAATGCTAACATTTGCTACTGCAGAAACGTTTTCTCAAAATAACGTTTCTTAAACGTAGACAAAAACGTGAAAAACAGAAAGGTAATGCTTGTGGGTGAATTGTTTTGCATGGAAACAAATAACGCCTTAGTTGTGGTGTTATAACTTGTCATTTCGTTGTATTTTGCCATATGTAGAGGGCCGAGTTGCTTTCAACTAGGTCAGATGACGTGGGGACAGAAGCGAGACTTTTTCGGACGACGGGAACGAAAATATAAAAAAAAAAGCGACCTTCAGTCAAAAATCGTTTATTTGCACGAAATATTTGTAAAAAGAAACTTTATGCTGTGTTTTCCTGTAAACTACGCCATTGACCACACAGATATATCGCAGTATAAATATTGTGAGTCAACGGCGTCGTTTCCTGAACGTTCAAAGGTTTTAATTCTGTACTTCAACCTTTTTGATGTTATAACTTGTCATTTCGTTGTATTTTGCCATATATTTCATTATATGTGTTTTAAAGTTTACTATCTCTTATTGTGTCTATTGTACTTGCTGGTGTAAGAATTTTGCAAGCTTTAAATATATAGGTGGAGGCACAAAATAAAGGTAGGTTCCATTTACGTGAGCTGTTGGCTTCTCGGCCTTCCACGAGGACCTACACAATCAGCTGGATTTGGAAGGTGGCGCCCACTTATTTTGACTCGCCCTGTACACAACTAAAGACTTTCTCCCATAAGCGATTTCACGAACTCCCCCCTACTCCTCTGAGCTAAGCTGCAGGCCCTTTTCCATCAAACTAGTTACGAATCGTCGAAAAAGCTCAATTGGCCTGCAACAAAGTGAATACAACATCAGAGAGGAAGAATGGCAAAATTTTATTTCTCAAATAAAAATTAGTAAGCCAATAATAATACAAGTCGGCTATGGTAGAAACATTTAAAATTACAATCAGTTCTTATTACTATTCAATAAAACAAATTAAATACATTTTTATCAATGTCAATTTCTGAATCAGTCACCAGTTTTCTATTTATTTTCCTACAACCTACTACGTGATAATAGTTTTTCCTCTAACTTTGCACCCCGTTAATTTAATAATAACTACAGAAATATTTAAAAAAACAGCTCTTTGTAAAGGTACTACGACCACGTATTCGCTATCATTGATAATAAACAAATTATCCACATAAACTGAAAGTTTTGATTTCATAAATTTTTAAGTTCGTAGCTAGAATGCTAATAGTTATCGATATGCTGAAAAATTCTGATCATTTAACGGAATCTGTATCTCTTACCGTTTACTGAATACTTACAGCTTTCTTCTGGAGACTGTGCATAAATGGAATCAGCGCTTTCCTGGAGACCTCAACTTTTGACATATTCCTGACTATTTTTCCAACCCCTACATAAAACCTCTAATTATTAGTGACAGGAACAAAACTCGTGGGTTACTGCACGCACATCGCAAAGGTCATTCGGCAAAAGCCACAGGTTGCTTCGTCTGCAAGGGAATTTTGCGACTGTGATTACATTCCCAATAAAAAACTTCGCACCCACTTAATTTGATAAGGGAATTCCGCCGGTTTTCCAAGGAAACTTTTACATATCTATAGTTACACCACTTCATTTCATTGCTTCGGAAGATTTACACCGCTCGCATCCACAAAGTCGGAAAATAATTGGATTTGGGGCCACTCTGCGAGTTAATCTAATTGTTCATATTTTATTTTCAAAGCAGAAGTTGCTGCAGCGCGGACTTTTGAGCAAACCACGCTTAAAGTAATGGTAGGTGTAACGTCCCACAGGTTTCATGGAAGCCATTTAACATCAAGGCTGGCAGTTACGCATTTTGCAATCCAAATGTGAAAATGGAAAATTGGCATAATTTTTTGAAGATGTAGGAAAGGTCGTGATGAAATGTGCATCTCAAATTTTGGGTATTAAAGTTAAAATTCGGTGAATAATGTTGCCTAACTTTGTTATACTATTAAGCTGCAGTTCCAGCTTTATGATTAACAGTAATATGGAATCTAACATTGGCACTTATATTCATAAATGGACGAATTGACATTTTTCTAACAGTGGGAGTTACACCAAAATAGATTGTCAACTGCACATTGAACTTTCAGAGCTAAATTTAAGTTACAGCTACGAAAGTACCCTGCCATCATAAATTCCCAAACACCACGTGACCAGTTTGTTTTCTGGAATTAGTGAAATTTATTTTGGAATACTGGCAGTACTTCGAACGTTAAATAACGGTTTGACGCTTGAAAGCATTACCGTTCTTGTTCGTGTTTATGCTAGTCAAAACCTGGTCATTAGCTTCTTTCGTATTAGATGAAGCTTGTCTAAACTCTTTCATGCAGCTTTTTGGTTAGTGTAATGAAACTAATATATATTTTATTAGTGTTACATTATTTTTCGTGAATTTACACTCAGCTATATTGTATGCAACTACTGTGTGCATTTGTAGTTTTTCTAACTGTTGTTAAGAAAGTTGTCCATACAGGTGATCATATGGTATTCGAGAATATGTAATGGGACCGATGGGACGGTAAAGTAGGACCAAACTTTTAGTAGCGAATGTTTAAATCCCTACTCAAATGCGATTACCAGTCAGCAGGTTTAACTTTCTTGGCAATAGTAGTAAAATCGGACGATGCAACATTTTATTGAAACTGGGTATAATTATAATATATATTATAAAAAGTTATAATAAAAGTATCTAGGTAAGATTAAATAAAAGCCGGAAACCGACCATCTATTCACTGAATATTGTTAAAAATCTTAACGTTATAATAAATGCTGTTGTCCACTAACGATGTAGTTAATCATGTTAAATAGTTAAATGTTTTGCAATATGAATAATTTGTTTTCGAAAGTATGCTAATTTGGTTATTGCTCCGGGTAAATTCAGTCGTAATTTTGACCAGTCGCAGTTACATCATGGTTCTCTGGAGACCTCTTGAAAGCGACGATAATAATCAAATTATGGAAATTGCAAGCTTTGATACCGACGAAGACATAGATGTTGTAAATAATAGTAGTGAAAGTGAAAATATAAATTTAAGTGCAACACAGCAGCATCTTCTTGTTGAAGCGCAGCTAATATTACCGTAAATACCGTAAGCAAAATATTTCAAGAAATTAGATCAAAACAAATGTACTTTCCTTACAAAAGTCCAGAAACATTACGGTGTTTGATAACAGATGTCACGCCATCAGAAAAGTTTGAGCTGATAATTCAACGAAAACCGTCATAGATGTTCCACCTTATAGAGAAAAGCGCATAGTAATATCCATGCTGGTAGTGAAAATGCTTTTGTTAACAACTGTTTGAAATTATCAGAAAAAGAGATTACCTCCTAGTTTTGCGAATTTAATCCGATCGAAATGATGTGGAACACTTTGTAAACAAACATCAGAAAAAGAAATACTTCTCCTAGGTTAAGCGACAATGTTCTGGGTTTCATCGGATATGCTGCTTCCGAAATTGATGAACATTGGAAAAATTGCGTGCAACACATCGGTAAGGTTGAACGGAAGTATGCTCCAAAATATGAAAATATCAAACCTTTAATAATTAATTTAGGAGCTGATTCATCTTCTGATCCCTTAAAATTTAGTGTCTGAGTAAATTAAACAAATAAAATAAAACGTAGATTTGCGTTTAATAATATTAGAAAAGCTTGTTAAATGTGTATATTATGTAATTTAAAGATAAAGTGTTATTTTAAGCATTTCTGGTTGTATAACATATTTATTTAACCATTCTCAAATTTTCGAATACGTTCTTGATCGCCTACCTGCAACGACCCTAACACTTGCGGCTTATCTTTAAATCAATAGCTTAACATTCGCTACTACAAGTTTAGTCTAACTACACAAAGGGTGATAAACGTGGAACCGCGTGAGCTATGCAGTTAAGTGAGACAATATAATAATGCCAACTGTAAGGTACGTCCGAAGCTTAAAATTCAGTTACAGATAATTTTCAAAGCTATTATAAAACTATTAAGCACTTAAAAGAAAGTCGCTCGCACAATACATTCATTTTCTAGAATGCCGCCAGAGTACAGTTTTGTTAGAAATAAATAAATAATTTAATACACCTTTCACTGCAAACGTAGAAAATACGTACATAGTCGGTACAGCAACTTTTGAGTTTTATTTTGAAAATACAAAGATGTTGAAGTTTTCTCATATATCTTTCTATATTTAAGTAGCACTGTATAATTTTTGAGTAAGGTTTATAATATTTCAAAAATATTTTTCGTCGTCGTATTTCCTCCGGTATGAGGAGTCGTGATTTTAAATGGTAATAGAATGTCGCTGATTGTCTCTTTCCATTGTTATCTATTTTGTGCTACATCAATTGCTTGGTTTAACTGAAGTTCTGTTAGTTGTTTAACTTAATCTTACTTTAATCGTCCATGTTTCTGATACATATATATATGGATTGGGAATACTAGTGATTTCCTTAGAAGGATTTTGATATTTTACGTTATTTGTGTATCCTTTCATATCTTTTTTAAATCAGTTATCACGTGTATTCCCATTTCTTCCCGTGCTCTAATTTTGTATTCTATATGTCCTTCGTTCGTTATTAGTGATCTACCATTTCGTATCCTGGCCTATAGCTATGCTTCTGAGGATGATCATTATGTTGGTTTTTTCTCTATTAATTTCAAGTCCTACTTCTTTGTTGGAATAATCAATTTAAGAAGCTTTCTAGTTCTTGGGTATCTGCTGCTATGAGAGTTGTGTCGTCCCCATAGTGGAGATTATTTATCTTTTTTCAATCAATTGAGATACCTCCTACCCAGTTCTTCGATATTTGTTTTATTATATACGCTTCATATACATTGAAGAGCAGGAGAGGCATATCACTCTCATTGTTAGTGTTTTTCTTGTATAGATTTTTAAGGAGAAGTATGAGGTGGTTGCGGAGTTACATTTTCGCTAGTATTTGCCAAAGATATGCCTATTTTACGGAGTCAAAAACCTTCTTGTAATCTACAAAACATATGATCATAGGTATGTTGTGTTCTCTTACCTTTTCCATTAGTTGTTCTAACCTCAAAATTTGTTCACGAGTTCAATTTCCTCTGACGAATCTAGTTTGCTCTTCTGGTATTTGACTTTGTAAATATGTTTTCAGCTGGTACTTCATATCGTTAGTTTCATATCTATCTACATGTCTTTAAGTATTTGCACATATACCGTTATTTGTATCTCTTATACAAGCTGTTTTAAGTTCTTTCTGAATCGCTGATAGTTTTAGTTAATATTCGTCTGTGTCGGTACTTTGAGGTTCTTGTGTTTCTGAACCACCTTATACGTGTTGTCGCTCATCCAATGTTGGCGCTTCGACCCTTTGATGTTTGACTGAGAGTCTGTCAGAGCTTTATCCCTACAGTTTTTAATAATTTGCAACGTGCTCTCTGGATTGTTTCGGGGATTTTCCGTTGTTTGTTCATTCCATTTCTACTACAAAGATGTTTGTAATCTATCTTTTTTAAGTTTTTCATTTATGCTTGAGGTTTGGGATGTTAGTTTTGCTATTGGGAGACGGGCCAGCACTCACTCCAAAACCATAGTGATCTATTTTTACTAACAAAATTCGGAAAATAACGGTGACCTTATATTGCATTTAAAATCGTATTCATATCGGAGAAAACTAGTGTTTGGGTTATTTTTAGGGGCATTATCTGGATATTGTTCATGGACAAATTCCTGGTATCTGTGTCTACATACGCATTCTAAATTACAGATATTGTCGTTAAAATTGATTAGAGATACATTTATTTATGCTAGGTATGTATATTAAAATGCAGTTAATTGATTGAAACAGTAGTGAGTAATTTTATACGCGTTCTTCATACGGATTAACGTTCTTCAAATATAAGAAATTGATTACCTATTGTATTTGTGAAAAATACACAAAGGTGCATATAGCTTGACAAACACTATAAATGTTTTGGGGGTGACTCATAAAAAATTGAAACCTAATGTCTGGACTTTTCAAATTCTGGACCTTTCCCTAATACTGAAAAAATATCATTTTTTTACTTACTATTTATGTGTCTACCGTTTTGGAAATATCAATAGATGTGCAATAAAACAAAAGGAATTATAGTCCACAATTTATTCTAAATAATGAAACATCTTGACACATCCCTAAGAATGCGCACAAAAAAAATATTGAAAATATTATTATATGTAGATAATTTTTATAATAAACAAAAATCCATTCTAAAATCTGGTAGCTGTATTTAAACTCAATGCACAATAAATGTCCTAAATCAATAAATAGATACATTATTCTAAGAGTATATGTTCTTCCAAAATGCAAGTATCTTATCCAACTCCAGAATCAGCAAATTCAACGATATAGACGGTCACATGCTGTTATGTTCATTTGATTGTGCCACTCTGTCCGAATTAGTTATGCTCTAATTGCCGCTTCATAGGAATTAACAACGTTATTTTAATTGCCATTTTTATGTTGATAACAGTTTTGGTTATTTTGTTTTTACGGATTGATTTATGACGAGACCAATTTCGAAGTTTCCCTTGTAGGCTAGATTTGCCGTTCAAAAGTAATTCTCGGAAATGTTTACCCTCGGAAATGGCACGTGTTATTGCTTCCAGAACAATTGCATCATATTTCTCAATGTGGTGTAGTATTTTTGACCAACGCAAGTTTCGTTCGTAGATTCGAAACAATTTAAAAAAATATTTATTTTACAATGCTTTTATTACATTGGAATATAATTTGACAAAGTTTACAGACGTGAACTGTTCTACGTGACAAAATATAATTGAATTAAATACAGTCTACAGAAGCTTATATACTAAAAGATAAGTGATATAGGGGTCGTGATATCATATCATTAATATTAGATTTAATATTAGATTTATAAGATACTGGTACCATAACTCTTCCCCTCTAAGAGTCTTTAAACATCTGAAGGATTTTAAAGCTTAGATTGTATCAGTTCAATTGCTGGACTTTCAACAATCTGGGTAGAAAATAAATACTTAGCAAACTTTTCCTTTAAAGAGTTACGTTTTACATATGAGTACAATACAAAGCTTATAATTAACAATAGAACAATTACAACAATAATTATAGACGT
>JABXWE010006541.1:0-11233 GCA_014611495.1 Limonius californicus | reverse complement strand
TTTCAATTTTTGTTAAGAATATAATAAACCATTATGTTCATTATGACTTCATCAATGCAAATAAAATTACATATTTAATATGTGTGTAATTAAGTTAAAATCAGGGTTGTGTTTACGTATAGACCTACAAGGTAATTGCCTAGAGCGGCAGATTTTCTGGGGTGGTAAATTTTTCAGGGTAAAAGTTTAAAGAATTAGTTATTAAAGTGTGTCCTTTTTCACATGATTCTAAGTGGCCTTTGTTTTCACTTTATTTTTACAGTGTTCTTAAGAATTCATACAAATATAGCTAAGTTTAACGGCTTAATTCATCTCAACTAAATTTTGTTTTGCCATCCAAGAATTATTTAAACAAACGTAACAACCCATCCACAGATGATTACAAAATTTTAATGAATAAAACATCGCAATTTTCACAAAAACTGAAATTGTAAATACAGTATCCGAAAATTTTTCGGTGAGTGTATTACAGCTCACAACTTCCCGAATACTACATCTATTAATTTATTGCTCTACTTTCTACGATAAACATAATAATTCTGTATTTTAAAAACAATACAGTAATATTTTATATACCATGTGTCTCACATACTACCAGACATAAATAGGAAAATTAACATTGGGAAATTAGATAAGAATAAACTATTGCTTTGTCTGTACTGAGCAATATGATTGGTCAGAAATTCAACAGTGGTTAAACTAATTTGATGTTTTATTATCAAAGTTGCGTTACTTCGTCACTGTTACTGTACTTTAATATAGTTAACAAGTATGGCATACTTGATAATAAAACATCAAATTAGTGTAACTAATTAACTACTGTTTAATTTCTGACCAATCACATTTCTCCACACAGACAAAGAAATAGTTGATCCTTAAATAATTTTCTAATGTTAATTTTCCTGTCTTGTAGTCTGGCTTGGTTGTAATTTCTAAATTTATTTAATAGCATATCACAAGTGGCTATAATAAATACTAATAATAATTTCGGGGTGAAACGGTTAAAATGCATACTGCAACATCAATTGTAATCTACTTATACAATGGCGTCGTTCTATTGAAAATTACACGTTTTATCTTCTTCGGCACTAGAATTGTATTCTACGTGTCAATTAGCATCGTTCTAGTGAAAATTCCAAGTCAAAATACGCATTTTAACCGTTTCACCTCAAAGTAAACAATTACCCAAATCATAAATAGGTAATTTTACTGTCTATAGTAATCTAAAATAACTTACCGTTAACTGCAGCATTTTTTGCCAAATTTAAGATTCTTTTTCCCCTCGATATCATTTTGATTTTGAACGCAACACTTAAAGAACTTCACTAATGAACGATTCGGTATTATCAGCAGTTCATAGTATCCGAACATTATAGATTACAATTTTGCTGATTCAATATTAACAACGCGAGATCCCGCCAAATGAATTCCAAGAATAACACACTGCATCCGAATTCCATTATGGTGAACAGTGGCAACATTGTAGGATCTCAGCTTTTATGCATTATTTGAAAATATACAAGGTCGGATCTCGACTGACAAAAATTTCACATAGATCTCTACTTGTGTAACATATTTCGTGTATTAACAAATATCAGATTTTGTTTCCCCTCTCTGGGCGTATTTAATTAAAATGCATTTTCCATGTTGCTTTATATATTTTGTAATCCAAATACTAAATATTTAAAGTGGATCTCAGGTTGTCTGAGGTTTATGTGGATCTCAACTTGGTAAGAAAACGTGTATATATATATATATATATATATGCATGACGAGTTCCTGTAGCTTCTATTGGGGCCGTGTATCTTCCCATAGGTCCTCTGCTAATTGCCTTTTATACATAGCTTCTCTCACTTCTTTCTCCCATCATCCTGGCGGGCGTCCTCTTTTTCTTCTTTCTGGCGGGTTCCAACTTCATATTCGTTGCGACCACCTATGATCTTGCATTCGCCTCATGTGTATGTACCATGCTTCTATATTTGATAACATTTCCATAACATTTCTATAACATTTTCTACAGCGTAAAATTTAAAGCCCGGAAATAAACACGTTGATTAAAGTAAAGTACATATTTTACTGTTTATTGTTATCCTTCATACATATAAAAATGACAAATACAACAATAAATGATACAATAACATTTTTTACTTCGACCGACATACGCTTGAAGTCCACATATCGATTCACAAGCATAATGGCATGGGGGTGTCTCTATTTTACGAAATTAAAAACTAAAATCTAATATTATTTGTGGTAACACAATCAAGCAGAAACAACTGAATGCTTTCTCGTCATTGAAAAAGACAAAAAGAAAGCGAAATAGCTTTGTAGTTAACAACAGACGCAAAAGTGAATCGGCGTAAACGGGACCGGTGCCAATCGAAGACAACCTGTACTTAAGTTAAACCTAGTTTGATGTAGAGTGAAGTTAAAGCGCGTCATTTACTTCTAACGGTAAGTGGTATAACCAACGGTTAGAACAAACAGAATCGTGTTAAATATTTTCAAAATTTAATCTTACTATAGCAATATTTTATAACCATCGTCTGTAATTGCAATAAGCATCATAATACATTGTTGCCAACTATTCTCAAGCTGTAAAATAACTGTTTTGTAAGCAAGGCTGTTTTGTGATTCAAATTCTTTTCACTATAAGGTTAGCTTGACAAAGCTATAAAACGTTTTTTGTTGGCTGTCTAGCCTAGCTGGAAACCAAATATTGATTTCGGAAAACTTAAGTTTTAGCTATTCCACGTTAAACATTCCTGAAAAAATACACAAAACTCCAAACGTACGTATTGGTTTAAGACTGAAAAAATAATTATAACCCATAAGAAATACAAGCTCCTTCTACGAGCTTGCTTCATCCTTTGATACACTTCTGGTTTTTAAATTTTAATGTTTATTTTTGTTGTCCTGGAAAACAACGCTATGAAGAAATAATAAACGTCAAAATAAACATTTCATTTCCAGTTCGATCGAGCTGATGCAATATTAGAATATTACCGTGCGACCCATCACCTGTTTCAGTTAGACCATGCAATATTAATGCTTAGCTAATTGAATAATTGACTAATAGACTGTTCTGCAGTCATAAGCAATTAATAATTTGATCATTCATTAATGGTAGATTTAAATTTGTTTGCTGATTGGTACGATGCTGAAAAAATTGAGCGAACATGGCCTGGCCGATTCCACAACTCGAATAGTAATAGAAATAGCACACACCTTTATTAGATACGCTAACAGTAGTAATAAAACGAATATGATGCTTTTAGGTGATAATTAAAATTACTTACAGAAGGTGAATACCTACAATAGGTAGATCAATAAAAATTAAAACTTTCTTTATTAAACTATAATAAAACTAATTAATTAGACAAACGCTCTCAAAATACATCGTCGGTGTGCTCCTATTAAAATATAGAAATGAATAAAAGAAAAGAAAACGTCACACTTAACTGTAAATTATCTCAGATTTAAGGAATTGGTACATAGCACTTTCATCCACTTGCACATTCAGTAGTGTTTAATTTTGAAAACTATTTGAATACAGTCAATAAATGCAGAGACAATAAATACATGTAGGATTGGGCTGAGGAAAGGTTAATGTGATAGCATATACTAGACTTTGTAAACCACGATATCCTTTAAGCAAACATCCTGATCCAAATATCATCAGAAACTTAACCAAGGAGTGATTTAGAACGGAAATCTTCGTGCCGATGGTAAATATCGATTCTGGCCATTCAAGAAAATATGTAGGCACTAGCATAGCCAAATATGGCGTAGGGAAAAAGTAGAGTTTATTAGTTAGGAAAATAAACAATTCAAAGGTATTATTATCCAAAAAGGAATGGAAAGAAACGAGGAAATAGTATGCGAAATCGAGAAGATATACAGAGATAATTTACGAATATATTGGTAGATAGTGAGGTAAATTTGTGGTAGCCATAGAGGATATGGCAAGCAGCAGCAAGCATCACGGTGGAGATAGGAATATAAAGATGCAATAAGCAATAATGAAGGAATTATAGGAAGAAATACTTAAAAGAGGAAGAGGTTGGAAAAGAGGGTTATGCTTACAATAGCAGAAGCAAAGAAAGAATTTGGCAGAAAAATGGATGTTAATAATTACAATATCCACACACTGTTTTGCATTACTTATAATAAAACTATATTGTTAGTTCAATAAAATTTCCTAAATAAATAATATCTTTACAAAGAATAAAAATAATAGTTTTATTGTTTTCCAAATTCAGGAAGGTTTCTGAACAAAACCATCGAGTGAATGCACACCAGTTTTTAGCACCATGTGCACAGCAGATATTAGTATTACGATTCTAATATCCCATTAGTTTACACTAATCGCATGTTATGATACCTACAGTATTTGGACTTTTTCAGATTTTTGATGATTAATGGTTGACTATTCCTCTCCATTTTTTCTTGACATTTACCATTTCTCTCCAATCTCCTACTTCTATTTTCGATTGATCTTACAATGATTTACTTCCGCGATCAGTTTTAAGATGTTAATGATGGTTTTTGAAGAATATATTGCAAAGGGTTTCCCAATAGCTGATATAAATGTATAGTAGCAGTGTAAGCGATTGCACGTACGTGGCGCTAAACAGAAGGGCTTTAAAGTTAGAGAGTTGAGCAAAATATAACACTGTAGGAAATTGGCGCTTGGAGAAAAGCCTTGTCTAACTATCGTTTCAGAAGCTTTTCTTGATTAAATTGTAATATGTTTATATTGTTCAAAAAAAACGTAATTCCAGGGATTACATTTTCTAATAAATAACAAAACAGTCTTCTACGCGTCTCTAATTTTTATTATGTCCTAAAATTTTATAAACATCCTTAGTCAAAACAAATTTCCTAACGTTTCAAATTTTAGAAGCTTTTACATCTGAATGTCTATTAAATATGATATAGTTAAAGCCAACTGAATTGCCTGTTTGGAGTATTAAAATTTTTAACATTTCTTAGGAGAGTAAAGGAACCAGCATGGTCAATAAATACTAAATAATGTTGTAGAGTTTTCAAACCTCTACTTCGAAACTAAATTTAACACAAATTTGCAGTCATTATCGATGAATATATATAATAGAACTTTGGAAGCACGGAATTCTAGGGCTTGCTTTATTCTTCAAAATTGTTGTACATACTACAATAATTTTTGAGTCAGCTTGTTACATTAAACCTTTCCAGTAACAGTGCCACGTACTTGTTCCGCAGGGGTAGTATATAAGCGTTGGTCTAACCAAGGTAATCAAGTTGTGAGCTACTAATTCCCAGTGCACATTGACTACGCTAGTTCTAGAGCCGCCAAGGTTGGAATGGTACTTCAAGCGGAAATCCTGCTGTAAACTATATAAACTTATTAGTGTAATTAATTTCATTGTATCTTTGAACTTCGTTTTAATTAAAGTATTGGTTAAAATCTAACAAACTACTACTACACTATATGACAATAACTTAAAATTGGTGTTATTCCGTTTCGCATTATCTATTTTTGAGGAAACGGGTGTCAAAAATTCAAATTACAAATAAATGTAGTGGTAGGTATTTTGAATCAAGAAAAATGGCAAAATTTGTAGGACTTCTATTACAGCTTTCTCCCACATTCCAGTTTAATTTTCTGATAGAGATGCTATCAAAACATGTTTAATTGCTGCTTCCACATGCGTTTTTCTAGAAACTTATTTTGTGAACTTTACTTCTAGATATGAAACGTTTTTACTATTATCTGCTATATATACGCATATCATCAAAGACGGAAATTATTTAATCTGTCCTGTGAGTTCGTAGAGACCCTAAAGTGATATTTCCCTTAAATTTGTTACACAATATGTATATTATCTTAAACTAAACTAATTTTCTACTGCAACTTAACATTGTTACATGGAACACTATTATAAAGTTCCAGCTACTACATAATATAATAAAAACTTTCCAAGCATTTCCCTGGAGGATTTAAAAATCCTAAAAATTCAATAACCGAGTCTTCCAAGGCCCTCCAGGAATTTGTTGCATGATTAAAAGGACGTAGCTGGTTGAAAATCGCTCCGATCAGTGTACGGATTAAAATCTAAAGTTAATGGAGTATAATAGAACGGAGTAAGAGATATATATTAAAGATTTTCAGGATATATCGGCGACCGCCGTGCAATGGGGTGAGATTTGGGGGTTTCTTGGGGGAAGCGGCATACTGCGAGCCGCCAGCGTGAGTCATACCGCTGGGGCCATCCAACTATTGATTTCTGTCAGCGGTTAGGACGTGGATTTGGGTATTTAGCGTCCGAACTTTTGAATTTCCCTTTAATGGAGTTATATCTGCTATTAAACGGTTTGATTATTTAAATTGGTAATTAAAACAGTTGCCCGCGAGTTGTGGTGGCGTTACCAAGAAAAACACATACAAAATGATTAAAATTAACCATAGTCAATTTAACTTATCATACGAAAAATGATAATATTAACTATTTTTTCACATCGCGCCATTAAAATGCAACGCACCTCCGTTGATCTGATTAATTTTAGTTATGATATTAAATTTATACATATACACGAGGAATTTTGGAAAAGTTCTAGGAATGGAGTATAGATGGCATTAGTAGTTTGAAATTATTAAGGCACTGTTTCATCCGTTATATAAATAACTTGAAAATGTTAGGCCATTCTGTCCAGTAGTTGTTTCTAAATGGTATTTTTAAATGCTTTCAAGATAATGGCTGGGAAAACCGCAAGCTATGGCGTATAACAAACGATAGGTGGTATCAGCCGCAAAAATATCGCCGATATATATTGCTATGCAATCCCCTTTAATAATTGTAATAATAATTATTAATGTAAATAAATTGATAAACTTAACTTCACGTTGGTTGCGCCTATTATAAAATTAAAATTAGTTATTTATAAGAACACGAAGAACCTAAACTTTATAATAAGCATATATTTTTATGAGACATCTCAGGGTTATAATAAAAATATTAATTTACGTGGCTTCACCCATGGTAGTTATCTAACCACTTTAATGAAATAGATACATATACCTGCATCTCGGCCTTGATGCCAACACATGTTTTCAAAATGTGTCACTGACTAACAGTGCGATGACCGTTAAAGATGTAGATCGTTCAGCTTCCTTCACAAATGTGCAGATATCAAAGTGAAAACACTTCAATAACCATCCAGAAATCCACAAAATAACACAGGTAAGTTAAATTCCCATTATTACTGAAGTAAGGAATTTATTTTAAATTTATTTTTATTCAATTTCTTTTCAGGAACTTTGAAGTAAATCAAACTCAACTTTGATGAATAATTGAAGGTAAGTTTTATTATTATTATTAAACACTTGACATTATTAAACTTTAAAATTAAATTCATTTAAATAAATGAAAATCAACATAACCTCCGTAAGTTATTTGATAAGAGAAACTTAGCTACGCCCAAAATTTACAAAAATCAACCTAAATGGTCTTAAATTTAATTTACTCGGAACACCATGATACGTGCTCTTCCTTCAATCACTTAAAGAAGACTAAAATTCAAAATCATATTCAAAAATTATCTACATTTCGAAAATGGGCCAATGGTCTTATAGGACCTTATCTAACCCTTCCACATTCGTTATCAAATAAATTAAAATTGCCTTGTAAAACTTAAACAAATACATATGTCGACAAACTAAAATCAGAATCGTAATCTATGCAAAATTACGAATCTTTTGATATGCAAACTGTTATCAATCATGAAAAAAAAATTACACGTGTAATAAAAAACAAATTTTCACAAAATTCTACTATTAAACCTTAAAACTATCAAAAACAATTACATAATCCTTTATACAACTTAATTATAAACATTTATATAATCCAAATCTGCTAATAACATAATAATCAGTAAAAATAAAATTCTAACCTCAAAATTATTCTTTTAACATAAATTTCAATTTTTCACAAATAATATCATCATTTAACTAAACAAAGGTACTTCAAAACTTCCCTTATGTAACACATAAACTATTTACTACATTATTAAAACCCTAATTGTCAAATTAACCTGGATACAAACATTTTTATAAAAGGTAAAATACAAGATTATAATAATTTACTTTTCAGGGCTCCAACATTGCCTAGAACGCCCTAAATTCATCATCACCATGGAACATAGACGTCCCCACCACTATTCACTACCGAATATCCACAAACACATCACTTTGATAACTGATAAATCACATCGTAGGACATTCCGAAGATCTGAAAAAACCTCTTATTCTAATAAGGTTTACATTTATCGATTATAATAATAATGACCTTTCATATAGCATAGTTTTCATAACAACCAAGTTAATTAATCTCAATTTCAGATATAATCTGGATTTCTACATCAAAAACAGTATCCTTTTAAATACAATATAAGTATTAAGTAGAGAATAGTACCTAATCGAATCATAACATCGACAATAACATAATGTTTGAGAGGTAAATAACATAGCAATATATATATATATATATATAACTATATTATATAAATGAAAGGGGTTGTGTGAGGTACATGCAAATATTAAAAATACTTCAGAGGATCCTATGCGTAAGTGGACTACTGAATTTACACATATTTGTAAAAGATTAGACGCCCACTCTTAAGTAGACCTCCTAAAAATGCAACAATACCATAAACAATTTAAACAATTCACGAAAAGATTTTGGATCAAAGTTTCTCAAATTATTAAAGCTTTTTTTTTCTCACTCATTCATGCTACCGTCTCCCCCCCCCCCCCCGGAACCGCTTTCGCATTACTTCAGGGGAGTGTGGGCGTCCCTCACACACTAACCATTCATGCAACATGCACCCTAAACTTAACTAAGCGAAATGCGGTCGCCCCGGCTGAGATTCGAACGCCCCAACGGATCGACTACTTTTCGCTGTGACCTCGAGTGGCAACGCGTTTCCGCACTACTCCATCGAGGCCCCAAATTATTAAAGCTACAAACAAAGAAACTTACTTTTCATATCCGAATTGTAGAATTAAGCATCAACAAATTATCCGCAAGGCAAATGAAACACTTGTTAACAATAGAATCCGTGAATCAATTTGTATAATTTAAATTCTCAAGCAAATTCATAAGCCCTATAGTTTTGCATTAAAATAAATTGCCATTTTAGCCCTGAGTACATACTAAAGTTTGCTATTTTCCTGTATACCATGTGCGTGACGTTAAGGTGCTTTTTTCTATTGACAGTTGTTATACTGGCAGTACTTCTAGTGTGCAAGATAACGAATGTAAGAGTAATTGTATGGTATGCGCGTGGTATATAATAAATTTGGATCCATAACGACAAATTTTTACAACCAAATATTTCTTAATACAACAATTAACACCACTAATCACGTGCTCACTGCAAGCGGACACCATTTTTAATATTAGCATAACATTCCTAGCAAGAACCTATCAAATTTGATGTTTGAAAAATTTAATTATTATTTTGCAATCGCCGTACAATGTTCACGATTAATACGATAGTAAAAAATAAAATAAGATTGCTTATGGGTAATGTCTGCGGGAACACCCGAAGACAGTTCCTCACCCGTTTAAGGTGCAGTAGCGCGCGAACCCAGGGCGACCTAAGGCTTTAGGTACTCTCCGAGGCACCGGGGTAGCAGCATGTTAGGGAAGGTTCACGTGAAGATCGCGCGGATCGATTGCTTAACTTTGAAAACTGTTTAATCAGTGCCGCCGTTTCTGATTGTTATACTGCATTGGCGATATACGTAGGTTTTCTTATAAAATAATTAAAAGCCAATTACAATGTGAACTTCTTAAGTGTTTAGACCATTTTAAGACTAATGCAACCACGCGTAAACACAAACGAAACTATTGGAAAATCGCGTTCTCCTCCACCGAAGAAGAAAATGCCTGTACAGTCTGCTGCAGAGGCAATGACATAGATGTTCTAGGATACTGCTGATAGATTTTCTTCCAAAAAAATTCTAGGCTAACCTATTAGACAAATTGGACAAAACTACTCGAGTAAAATATCAGATATAGCGAAAAACAAAATCATTTGGCATCAAAGCAATGTACTCGGCCATACAAGTGTTGTTTCCATTGCAATATTCAATTAATTAGAGACTTGGATTGGCTGCCACATCTACCGTATTCTTGTCTCCATCTGATTTCCTTCTATTCCCATCGTAAAAAATTGCTTGGTTGAAAGGGGTTATCGTAAAATGAATAAGGTTCAAGAAAAGTTTACCTTGAAGAATCGCAATCCGTGATGGCATCGCATTGAAGCACCATTAATCCCAGTATTAATGAAAATTATATGAAAAATAAATACAATGTTAAAAAGATTATAAACCGTTTTTCTATTTTATGTCAAGAAAATTTACTGTGGCCTTCGTCTAAATATATTTTAATCTCTCATATTTGAATTGGTTTATTTAGTATTCCCGAATTAATGTTCGGCAAAGCAATACTCGCTATAATTTCTAATTATAAGTAATACAAATATATAATATCCTGTTACCTACAACTGCGCGAATCTGGTGCAAATATACAGTTAATATAATTCTACAATATCCTGCGCTTGACGGAAATAAGCGGAAATTGCTACGAACTCGCATGAGCTTTGAACCGGAAAACATCTAGATTATTGCAAAGGTTAAATGTCCAACTTAGAGCCCACTTCTAAATTTCAAGTGCACAAAAATGAAAGATATCTGCTGCGATAAATGTAATATTGATCCACTCGGTGTTTCAATACAGCTTAAGAGCCGTTTAAGTTAGAAAAAGCTGACGAACAAATATGTTGAACAAAACTCAGGGCAAGGGGAATTCTTCATCATTAAAAGTATTGTTGGAGGAAATCCATATTGTGCTTTATGAAGCAACGAACTTCCTCAAACTTTTTTATTGCATGCTGTTTTCATAATAAGAAAAATATTACACGACTTTAATGCTGTTTTGCAACTGTATCGAATTGGCGGAGTTTATAGCTCGTTCTTGCTCCCGGATATTAATTAAATTTCGTGTACCAGCGTAAAAAGACCATTACGAAATTTTATTAAATGCAAATTTCTACTACTCAATTCAAAATCGACTTCATTAATTCTGCAGACAGACATTTCGGGACATTGCATAATATAAGCCAAGCTGAATAGGCGAGTAAATAATTTAATTAATATGCGCTTGTTTTTATAGGCACCGCGGAAAAT
>JABXWE010006540.1:0-30660 GCA_014611495.1 Limonius californicus | reverse complement strand
GAATAATTCATAAATGCAACGAAATAAATAACTCACAGCACATGCTCGAAAATGTGTCTCGAAGTTTACAAAAACGAGCAAGATTGTGTATAGAGCAAGGGGGTGGACATTTCGAACACTTGCTGTGAAAGAAATCTTGACGAAAAACCTATAATTTACTTACCTTAATAAATTACAAATCAGTTGTAACTAAATACTTGTTCATTTTCACATTTTGTTGGGCCAAAATTTTTAACTACCTGAACTGTCATACCGTTTGACATACAGGTAAATGTCATTCAAAGCTCATTACAGCTGACTGCAGACGGAATAGCTTTTTTTCTAGGCTTGCTGCAATTGACTTTTTAAAAAATCACTTTGTAAGTAGTGCCAAAGGCGGAAAAAAGGCCGCGAGTTAATTTGTGCAACTGATCAAACTGTATGAGTGGAAAACTCTTACAAATTCTTTAAAAATATCGCTACACTGCAAATCAATCATTTCTATTTGAAGTTCTGTGGCAAGGGTTTCTATATCGGCGTTAAAAGGATTTTGAAAAATCTTGATATCGTTTGCAATTACATCAAAATCTGAAAAACGAGACTCAACATTTATTTTTAAAGCACCCAAAGCTTGCGAAATCTATCGGAAATTGAGTCAGGGTTTGCTGACTGAATGTTTGGCATGTATTAAAATGCGTGAAACATTTTTTATTCAATTGAGATTGAAACAAAACAATTTTTTGTCGAAAGGACGTTATATAAGTGCATAAATCAGGCAGAAGCTGGTTTTCTCCTCGTAATTTTAAATTAAGGTCATTCATATGTTTAGTTAAATCTGTATAAAATGATAACTTCCATAACGACTCATTGTTTTGTAATTCATTCAAGAAAATTTCGATTATAGCTCGGAGCTCAAAAAATCGCATTAGAACTTTTCCGCAGCTAAGCCAGCGTACTGCAGTATAATATGGTAAGTAATTTTCTCCAAACTCTTCATTAAACTCGCGGAATTGACGATGATTGAGCGCATGTGATCTGATATAATTGACAGCTGACATAACTGGCTTTAAAACTTCTGACATATCCAAGCATTTTCCACACAAAAACTGTTGATAAATGATGCAATGTACGATTAATGGTTTTAAACCACCGTCATTTTCTACGGCCTTTGATACGAGAGCAACGACACCTTTATTTTTTCCACACATATTTTTGCCACCATCAGTAGTGATACACTTCAAGTTTTTCCAGTGCAGATCGTTTTTCTGAACAGCATTTTCAACTCCCTTAAAAATATCTTCTCCAGTGGTCGTGCCGTGAATGCCAGGAGCGTCAAGAAGCTCTTCATACACTTCATAATTTTTATCTGTCCCTCGAATAAAAAGTAACACCTGAGCAGTATCTGAAACATCTGTTGACTCATCCAGGGCCAAAGAGAACCACTCCAAGTGTCAATTTTTGTCAGACAATTGAATTAATATATTTTCTGCAGTATCATCTACTCTACGAGCCACAGTGTTTGCTGACAAACTGATGTTATTAAATAAATTTGCTTTTTCTGGACACATTTCTTCTGCTGCTGCAATCATACAATCCTTAATTAATTCGCCATTGCAAATTATACACATTGCCTTATTACGTGACTCAATCACGAAATATTGATATACCCATTGCTTTTTAAATGTTCTGCACTCACTATTTATCTTTCGTTTCTTTTCCATATTTATGCAAATCCACACAAAAGGAAAGTAACTTCAAATCAAAATAAAGCCAATTAATACTATTAAGAGCAGTTGTTCTGATGTAAACAAAATGCACTGGATTTATCTTTAAGACACTTTTAATTAAATTAGACACTCACAATTAAACACACTGCATTTTCACTATGAAATTATAGCCACAAAACACACTAGTCGCACTATATTTCGCTTTTCAGATCACACTTGTCCCTCCGAATTCAAACTTTGGAACTGTCCAACTCTCGGTTGTCTCCCGTATTTGTACGGCGCGTCCTCGGTGCGTAGAACATATTCGAAAACTCTCGAATCTTCCAGACAAGCGATCACGCAGCAGAACTTTTCCAGAACATGCTCTAGCTCTGCTACTCGCTACATGATGGCGTTGTATACCTCGACTAACCATTGACGTTTTTGCGTAATTACGCCGCTCTCGAAAGATGGCGCTGTACTACTATAGGTTTGCCACGTCCTGCATTTAACGTTACGCACAATACGCGCATTAGCTATCTCCGCCGCAATGAAATGTCCTTGACACTTGCCCGTATGTACCAACCGAAATTGCGAATGTAAGGTTTTCATTTGACTCTACCTCGTATCATAGAGCAATTATTGCTCTATGCTCGTATGTATAAAATTTGAATTATTTTCTACAGCTTGAAAATGCTCTAAATTTAACTAGATACACTGCTAGCTGTTGCATTTTTAAAGTAGTTGTTTATCGGTTTCACTCCAGGGCCTTTCTGAAATCCATGGTATAATGGAAAAGGAAAATACCTTGTTCCGCATGCGCAAGTTGTGGGTAATGTACAGCATCCATAATTGTCATGTTTTTGACAGCTAGCTTAACCTTTACTTTATACTGATGTATACATTAAACTTTTAACGATCGAAGCAAGAAAATGGAGCAAGAAGCAAAGAAAATTTCGTTTGGCTTTAGTAAACTTACAAGGAAGCCCAACCTCATTCCACAGCCGCCTCCACTAAAACGAGATAGAATTCAACTCATTGATTGTCTGGAATCTCAAACTATCAAACTGAAAAAGTAAGACTTTCTTCAACAAGGTTTGAGGTTATATTTAGAAACGTTTCGTTAACATATTTTTATTTTATTAAAGTGCCGTTGTGGAAAAGAAAGGCCCACTTGTCATACCTTTACCAGAGGCTTCCGCCAACATTCTAGAAAGAAGGAGAGAATTAAAACTCAAGCGTGAACTAAAAACTGAAGGAGATGATGACAGACCTGACTCTGAGCTCACAGCCGATGAATTAGCAGCTAGGGAACTAATTAGAGGTACCAGTAGAAACTAAATAAAATGGTTCTTGGATACAGTTTTAATAAATAAATACAAAATACAATTTAATAAAAGACCTATTAAAATTGTGAATAATATATTTACTTGTGTATTAATATTAATTTAGTGAAGTAATTGCAGTGTTATGTTATAGATGCCCAAAATCTTAATGGAAAATCTGAATCGGGGAAAATTTATGCATTACCAATAGACACTGAAAATGTTGTCGAAATTGAAGGCAAGGAGGAATCAACCTTGGAAAATTACGAAGCTGTGCCAATAACACAATATGGAATGGCAATGTTGAGGGGTATGGGCTGGAAGGAAGGCATTGCAATAGGAAAAAACTCTAAAATGCAAGTTGTTTGTCTACAAAATTGGTTAGCTTTTAGAACATGTTTTTTTTATAATTTTAGTGTTGCCAAAATGAAGGAACCTACTTTAAGACCAAGGGGCATGGGCCTTGGAGCTGATAAAGGTGCAAATCGAGAAGACAAGCCGGCAGTAGATAAAGACGGTAAAGAGTTGATATTAAAGAAAGGAGCTTGTGCTAAAATTACAGAAGGGAAACAGAAAGGAAATTATTGTGAGGTAGGTGGTAACGTCGTGGTTTTGGGTTTATTAATAATTATATCTTGTGATTATAGGTACAAGGATTTGATGAAAATGGTAGAATAATTGTAAAAACAACACTTCAAGGATTAATATTATCTATTAATGAACTTTTTGTTAAACCTGTAACAAAGGAAGAATATGCAAAATCCTCAAAAGTTATAAGTAAGTTGATTTAAAGGGCTAACTTATTGTTATTTTGAATTGCATTTTTCTCATTAAATATAAACCCAAAAAGTGATTACAAACCAGTAATGAAATTGAGGATGCTCGCTGAAGATTAAACACTTGTATACCCTATACATAGGGCACACCCCATTACAGTCTGCTCAAAGTATATTTTTTAATTCTCTAAACAACCTAAGGCATGAAGCTTTGTCATACCAGGTTCATCCTGTATATTATATCATGTTATATATTATTTATTTTTGTACATGCATGGTTATATTACATTTATATTAACAATGTACATATTCCTCTGAATTTTAAAATAATAAACAGTATTATCACTTTACTATTACATTTTTTAGATAATGCTAAATTTGAGGAATATAAAATCAAAACGGAAATTAAACAAGAACGAAAAGCCACTAGCCATTCAGAATCAAATTCACATAACAACGAATCTAATTTGAGGAGGGATGCAAGCACTAGTAGGCAACGAAGAATATCCATAAGTAGTGAAGATTCAGACAGTGGACATAAATCGAGACAGAAATCAAATAGAAATGAAAAGAAAGAAGGTAGGAACGAAAAGAGAGAAGATAAAAGTGAAAAGAGAGAAGATAAAAGTGAAAAGAGAGAAGATAGAAATGGAAAGAAAGAAAGTAGAAACGAAAAGAGAGAAGATAGAAATGAAAAGAAAGAAGCTAGGCATAAAAAGAAATCAAAAAGTAGACACAGGTCCCCTTCCTATAGCAGCACAGCATCTGAAAGTGAACGAAGAAGGCACAAAGAAAGAGCCCGAAGATCATCTTCATTAAGCGATGGTGAACATAAAAAATACAAAAGCAAAAGCAAGAAAAAGTCTAAAGATAAAAAGGATTACAGATATAAAAGTGATTCTGATTCAGGCCACAGTCGCAGTAAAGATAAATATAAGAAATATAAGCACAAGAAGCATTAAGAAAAATACTTAATTTTTTTATTGTAGTTGTATTGACTGTAAATATAATTTTATATAATTTTTGTGTATGTGAAATAAATTTCGATAATTGGAATGGAATGTTTAACAAAAACTCGGTACAATTAAACTTAATAATGTATTTGTAACATGTAAAAATTGAAAAATCAAGTTACACACAGAAATGTCTTAAACTGATTCATTAATTGGTATTAACATCAATTTCCTTCGGCCAATCTAAATTGATTGCAACCACATCAAGGGCGATTATATCGACTTCGGTATCAATAATATTACCAATGCTTGGCGTGGTTCTTCCAAAATCTCCATGAACAAATTCCTTAACATAAGTGCCAGCTTCTGTTACAACATGGAGTTCAAAAATATTTTCCTTACCTAAGGCAAAAATAATTAAACATAACATTTATTGGGTATTTTGTATAAATCAAACCTGGAATTAAATTGGCTTTCATTTCATGTATTTTCTTATTTCTAACAGCTAGTGGTCTTCTATGGAGAACCCGGATAGGAGTTTTCTGCTTTAACGTTATTGAACCAAAATTATTGATTTTGTCAATTTGTTCCTGTGTTATGCTACCATTGACCCGGCACAGAGCTATATAATCTTTAGTCTTCATCTGCTCGCCTTCTTTGATTTTTCCTAATTCATCCCTTGAATTTGAAATATTAGTAAATGCCTTTTAAAAATACACAAGAAAGTATTTGTAAGTTTTTCAGAAACTTTGAAAGTAGTATTTTTAGAGATTAGAAACTTGTAAACACTCCATATTTATTTTGTCAACCAATAAGGCTAGTAGTGCACAATGCAAAATTTATTCACAAAATTCAGCAAAATATATGACAAACCATAATTTGTGAGGAGGATCAAGGTTTCATTGTACAAAATTTTGCATCATGTACTAGCCCATGTATTGCCCATTACTCTCAAATTTCTAGATAAGTTTACGAATGCAACTGGTTTTACACATGATTTTGTGTGTTATCAAAGACTAAACATTATTTTATCAATGGCCCTAAATGTTGGTACAAGTTCCATTACAAAAAAAAAGTTCTTTTGTCCCATTTAGACAAAGTTGTACCTCTTAAGTTTCCAAATTCCTAATGCTACACTGCAGACTTTAAGACACCCAGCATATTTTCCTTTAAACAAACCTGCTGTAGTTTTTCCTTCAATTAGTTTTATTTCACAGCCATTACTATTTCTTTTACTTAAAACAATGTAATATTCATTTACAGTTGAACTTTTGCATCAATGCAATTGCTGTTAAAAAGTTATTAGAAACTTTAAATGTTTCCCAGAAACTTTCTGGGACTGCAACACTGATATAAAATTTACCTGTGCACAGACTGGAAATCTCGTACTTTAACTAATGAAGATTCATTAATTTTGGCTTCTAATAGTCGGAATTCTTCAAAGCTGAACATGGTTTTCTTTGGGTCTAAAATTTCTATGTAAAATGGCCGACCTTTTCCAAGGCAACGTACATCACAGTCTTCCCTACCACTGGCAGAGAATTTTAAATGCGTCATTGGGACTCTAAAATCATTTGTTATTAAACCTACAAAAGGTTAGTTTACAACTACATACTTTAAGACTTGATTGATTTGTTCAAAAATGATTTCTTCTACAGAAGACTCCATGGCTTTGACCCCATCGACGATCCAGGGGCTCTGGCTTAATTCTCTGGAGAATTTACAGTAGCGGCCAGCTAAATACACGGCATTGTGTTTACAATCAATAAGCTTGCAAGTTAAATATTTTGTAGGAATTTCGGGTGGGATGTTTGCAGCTTTTTGAAAAACTTTTGGCAAACAATCCGCTAATATGTTGCATACTGATTTTCTGCTGTATAATTCACCATTTTTCTTCTTACTAGATGTTAATTCTCTTACAATGGACAATTCCTACAAATATTTTTAAATTGAAAATAAATTAGTTGTTTTAATTTATTAATTGTACCTCGCTATTATCAGCGTAGTCCATTACAATATTTACAGAAAAATTGCAAGTGTCTGAGTTTTCAAAGGTCCTATTTAATTTTTTTGATAATCTATCTTTGATTATCCATTTCCATGTTTTATTTAGAGCAGTTTCTTCTATATCTAAAATTTATAACAAATTAGTAGGTTAGAACTAATTTTTTTACCACTACCAACCATTTTCGTAAAATTCTAGAAAATTAGCTTTTAACATCAAGCGTATAGTATGTTCCCTTATTAGAGTAGCCGCAGGTATGCTAACAGAACATGTAAACACCGTTGTGTCATATTTTTGTACCTCCGAAAGTAATACTTGGTTTACCACATCGTCCATAACGCACTCTTGTAATAGTCCTAAACATGCGATACAGGGATTTGTTTTACATTTTTTAGGATGAGGGTCGCCCTCTAGTTCAGCTTCACCATTGCACAATAATTTCTTCTGAAAATTATTCAAGCATAACTTCAAGAATTTCGTGAAACGATCAAATATTACCTCTTTAACATATCCATCAATGTTGCCAAAATCTATACTTCTGTCGCATAAATATCGTAAACCACAAGCTTTACAGCAACCAATTTCCAATAAATAATTGAAGATTTTACTTTCTTTAGACATCTTACAGTTGGAGGTTATGTTTAGAAAACGAGGTTAACTCCGGAGTCCGGAAACGGCGGTAAAATACAAATTTTTACAGAAACACTTTATTGTAGAAAAACTTAATATTATCTAAAAACTATTACATTTGACCACACTGTACAATATTAACGGGTATTTTAGGTTTATTATTGGGCCCTGTGGGCACATTTTCAATTTTTCTCATAACTAATAGACCATCGATCACTTTTCCAAATACAACATGTTTGCCATCAAGAAAATTACATTTCGCACATGTTATAAAAAATTGGCACCCATTGGTATCCTTGCCACTGTTAGCCATTGAAAGCAAACCCGGTGCGTCGTGTTTTATACTGAAATTTTCATCACCATAAGTTCCTCCACCATAAATGCTCATAACTCCGGTTCCATCACCCTAAAAATCATATTGTTAATAAAGAAATCAACCTCGAACGGGACACAACAATTTACATTAACAAAATCTCCTCCTTGAATCATAAAATCCTTTATAACTCGATGAAAACTGGCTCCTTTGTAACCTAATGGGACTCCATCTTTTCTGTATTCTCCTGTGCAAAATTGACGGAAGTTTTCGCTTGTTTTTGGAACTACGTCTGCGTATAATTCGAATATCATACGGCCAATTTCCTATCAATGTCAATACCATATTATAAGTAATAGGAAGAGGATGAACTAAAATTTGTTCGACTTACCGTAGTTCCCACTGAAACATCAAAAAACACTACTGGATTCGCGGGATGTCGTAACTGGGCCTGTATTTGACTCCAAGAAGGCATTTTTAATAATTAAAGATTGTCTTTAATTCAAAACATAAAAGATGTTTGTTAAAAATTTCTACTTTTGAGGTTAATTTTTAGGTTAAAACTAAGACCGTGTCTAAAGTTCCGTTAAGCTCTACTCGTTAAAATAAATATAGCAACTCAAGAGGGTGTTTAAGAAATATACATTATAAATATAATTATTATATTAAATTAAATATTATCTATCGAAAAGTACAATTAATTATAATTTCATTGAGAAACCAAAGCTTAATAGAAAATATCATTTACATACAAAGAAAAAACATCAGCATTATCTCAAGTTACGCTCACTACAGTTGTGTCAGTGTAAAAAGTAATATTTTTCCTCCTTTTATTAAAAAATCTCTTTACATTTCAGATTTACTCTGGAAAGATTTTTGATGTTTATTAATTTCCATACTCAGTAAATGTTATTTTTATTAGCATTATTATATACGTTACTATTCAAAATTTAAATGCATGTAATATTCAATTTATGTAGTTGTTAGGGCACTTTAATTACGAAATAAATAAAAAAATATGGGCACTTTAATTAGTAAATAAATTAATAAATATGTAGCTACAATTTTAATCAAGAGCACTATTACAGTTATTACAGTACAGCTACAGTGTAAAATCATCATCTAATGTCAACATATTCTTTTAAGGTGTCTTCATCTTGTATGGCCAATTATACATTTTAGTCTTACTTAACGGGACTTTAGACACGGCAGAGAATTACACAGAGTAGCCATATTCAGCAGTAACGAAATCCCCATCAGTAACCCCCGAGGCGGCAAATTCAAATATAACTATTAATTGTTTAATATAATTTATTAAATTGTTATGATATTGTTAAACCGATTCTTTTATAATAAATATTATGCTATCTAAATAATAATCTGCTTGCTGTTAATTACACGAACCCTTTAAATAATATTTAAAAATAAATTCGCTCTTTGGTTACAGAAACTGCTCCGATTTTATAGCAATTATATTTTTTTGGTAAAATGTGGCCATGTTTGTATTTCATTGTACAATTCCAGTCCAGGACTTTGCGTGGCACTAAGTTGTCTGGCTCCGTGTATCTTATAATTTTTATTTAATTCAACTAATTCTGCTCCACATTTTATTAAGTCCTTAGCTGCTTGCAGTTGTTCTTCTGTTGGAAGCTTATCTGTTAAAAAAGCAATAATTATAGTTACCCAAAAGCATTGCAAGGTTTATTTTTTACTTGTGAAAGTGCCTAAGAATGCAATTGCAATTGATCGACTGTTGTATCTTCGGGTGTGTGCTCCTACTATATGCCATCCACGGCCTTCATAAACTTTACCATCACCCCCAACCATGAAACTAAAAAAATATTGTACAATAACAATTTTATAGACAGGTATGAAAAGTCCTTACTTATACGCAATGTCATCATATTCAAGTTGATCCATATGAAAATTTTGAATGCTGGTTAATAATTCCGAGCATTCAAGTTTATCATCGCATGAGGGAGTAACTGTGTGATGAATTATTACATAATCGACAGGTGCTACGGCATACTGAAGCTGTTTTGCCCCTCGACCACCCCATTCATTTTTTGTTATTATTTTGGGGCATACTTCTGGGTAATCTCTATCTGTAAATTAATTTAATAAAACTTTTTTATAAAAAAAAAACAATTAATATATTACCTGCAGAAGCACCAATTACGATTGCAAAAATGTAAATTGTCCAGGAAGCGTTTTCCATAATTTTCGACAATCAGCACCAACTATAAAACTAGTACCTAATTTAATTTATATCAAGTTATATTTTACTAGTGATAACTATTAAGCTAGTTGCTCAATTAGGCCAGTTTGTAAACTGACTAAAACAAAACATAACAAAACTTTTATATGCCATGCAAATGCTTAGTACATTGATGAAGTAATTGCTGAGTGTGGGAATTCCATTTGTACCATACTAGCCGTTCTTCCCGATATCATGTTCCTAAACTTTTTTGTTATTTTTAAATCGTATCACGAGCGCACAAAAGTATAACGAAAACAGATATAGAAAATCCAACGGTTTTCTGTGTGTGAATTAGAAAACTATCCTAAAATTGTTAGCGATTATTTAATAAAATGCTATAATGGACTGTAGTAAAATTTGTATATTTGCTATTTTCAGTCTGAAATTGAAATCTAATCCAATTTGATTTTATTTGATACACCGCTGACAAAATATCAACATATCGTTTCGTAGAACAAACTGTGATAAAAGTTATGTAGTATCTAATTGTAAGTCCCCTTAAGTTTTCATATTATATAACTTCAATTAATATAGTGTGAATATCAAAAATTAATATTTCCCATTTTTTTTGCAACAAAATTAAACATTTTTTGGTACTTGAGAATTGGGTACTTTATTTTGTTATAAAAACGGTATACTTTTACCCGAAATTTATTCCCGATCACGATTACTAAGTTTTAGTCAGTAGCGTAGCCATGTAGCGGAAAAGTGTCGGGCTCGCCGCCTCTGCATTATGAGGGGACCTCCAAATTCTAAGATCTTCAAGCCCTTTGATACGCGAGTAACCATTTTATAGGAACCACAATGTTAAACCGTTTAAGTGCCCATGTAATACACATACACCAAGCATGTGTTTTCTTATGTAAGTGTATATGACGGGCTTCTGCGCTTTTTGTGATAATTACAAGGTGCTTAACTGTTGCGGTGTAAAATACCTGCAACAGGTGGATCACGATGAAAAGGTAAATACCCACGTTGACAAATTTCCTTCCCAAAGTTCATAACACACAATATATGTATAAACATATATTATTTTTCAGTTGTGCCGTAGATTTTCAAGAAAAGCTTCTGAGTGTATCACGTATACTCAGTGATGTTAAGCAATTGGTTGAGCGGTTTAAATAATTTAAAAAAACGAAAAATAACAAGCTTGTGATGTACACGTTTATGTCGTATTCAATTGATGAGGGTTTGTCCGTGCTCCTACCTCCCATCGCACGCTATCTATCGTTCAACGGGTATATTTTGTGTTGATTTTGGTTTCTTTTTTTTTGTTGTAGTGGGTTTACAAAAAAGAAATTTTGATATTTTTTTGTTGCTTGGTGATTTTAAACCGGAACTGAGTTCTCTTTCTAAATCTTTTAACGGAACAGCGTTCCGGATAGTTTCGGCCTCGGCGTACTATCACTCCTGCTTATACTCTATAAAAATCACATTCACAAAATAACTCGGTTAGTTGCTTGCTTGCAAAATAATTATTAAACGTATGCTTTGCTTTAAAACCAAGTTTGGACAGGAACATGTGACGTCATAATCTTTTGGAACGTGTTCTTTTTTTATTTCTTGTTGAGCATAAGACAAAATACATTCAAAGTAATAATTACCAAAATTGATGTAGGTTGAGCATCTCCAATCCAAAAATTTGGAATACTTCAGAACCAGAATTTTTTTAGCGCCGATATAACCACAAGTGGAAATTTTCACTTTGTTTCATGTACACAATTAATAATAAATATTGTATAAAATTACAAAGATAAATGTATTTCGTGTTTCGACTTGGGTCCCATCTCCAAGGTGTATCCATTGTATAGATGCATATATTCCAAAATTCGACAATATTCGAAAGTAGCCTGAACAAACCACCTAAATTGGTCGACCTGTATAAATAACTTTCTTTGTCAAGTTCATAGTTTCTTAATACTTCATAATTATCTGAACCGTTAGCAAGATTGTGCTTTGAATTATAAACATTAAGTTTAGTTACCTAAATTCTTCTACATTATTTTATTCTTCAAATCCAATCATGCCATTGTTATCACTTTTGCATGATTTCGTACAATAATTTAGTGCAGCATACTCTCAAGGCGGATAGTAACACAAGGACCCCCGTATCAAGCCAAATTTTCTTCAAAGGACGCCATTAACTGCCTTCCTCGATCATGTACTCTCGTTAGCCGACGACTATACTAACTAGCAATTATTTGTAGGTAAGAGGGCTTTGGCCTTAAATATGCCTGCCGTCATTTCGACCCTTAATGGTACTGTTGTAACTTATGAGTCCTTGCTTAATATAGAGAAGTTGTAGGCTGTTTACAAACCTTAAGATATCCCTGGACTTTGAGTCCCTTCTTTCGATAGGTGTTATAACATCCTTGTCGAAAAATGTGTATCTGTGGCGACAGGCAGCGTTGCATAGCCATAGGAGATGCTCTGCCGGTTCTGCTGACTCATTACATACAGGACACATTTGGTCTTCTTCTTCTTAGAATGCTTTATCTCTTATGACACGTAGCGATCTTCTCTCCTATGTCTGTATTGCACGTTTAGAGTGCCACAGACATAGAGGACCTACAGTTCAACGTGGGCTCCGAACCACGGGAAGTGTAAAAACTTCTACTCCAGAGAAAATTACTAGGCAGAATGCCTTGCTGGTTTGCCATTGCCTCGCGAGGGAGAACGGCCGTTAAAACTCCGATGTTCCGGTACTGGGCATTGAACCCACGACCTTCAGCGTAGAGGACTAACGCGCTAACCTCTAGCCCATGGCCGCCTCTTTGGTCTTCAGCTTTACGAATTTTGAACAGATGGTATTTTAGTAATTTGTGGCCTGTATAAAGGCTAGTGATGGTGTTTCAACTTGCTCCTGGTTGAAGAGGAGGAAGCTCCTATACAGCCATTGAAATGTAATTATATAGGTAGGCTTAATTATAAGTTGACTTGTATTTATTATGTTTCAATATCCTGTGAAATTTGAATTGAATTCCATCTTGCTAAGAGACAAAGTGACAATCGTAAACCATATAGTGGAACGTCTCTTCTCTGGTCAACGGGTTAGGCTAGCCGCCTGCCCAGCATACGTGCAAAGAGAGCTCATAGAACATACTCCATTGTAGGTAATTAACAGACCACTGGCCTATAGTCAGAAGAAGAAGAAAAACAAGGTTTAGGTCTAATACAAGGGGTCATTGCTCCACCATCTGCGAGTTCGTCGGCCTTTTCGTTACCTGATATGCCCTTGTGCCCTGGAATCCGCCATCAAGCCACATGGTTATTGTTGGACAGTTGTTTGAGGTTACCCTGGCACTCCCAGGCAATCTTAGATTCACAAGTGTAGACTTTTAAAGCCTTTATTGCTGATTGGCTGTTTTTGAGAATGCTAATTGTTGCTCTATATACCCTTTCCTGAGAATTATTCTTGTGCAGAAAGCAGCTTGAAAGCTGGTAGCTGTGGCACCAAAGGGTTCGAAAATTTGGCACCCAGGACCATAAATCCCCGCTCCAGTTCCTCCACCTTCTATCTTCGAACCATCCGTATATCACTGGAGTGCTCTCCTCTTTAAGGAGGGCCCCCCTGAGGCCCACGCTTCTCGATCTGGGATGATCACTCTGAATGGTTGGTTGAAACAACATTTTATTGGTATAGAATCCAAAGTGGTGTAGGCCGTTCGCTCTAGATAGGCGAGACTTAGAATTTCTAACTGGCCTGTCATGTTTCCTGATTTGAGTTTTGTTTGCCCTTCCGAGAATAAGTACCTGTATCATAGCATCTTTTTGCAACTGTATGTGAATGGACATTAATGCATAGCCGTAGTTGGGCAGGTGCTCATCGGACTTGTTACACTCAGATAGAAGAGACGTTGTATTTTCTCTACCTGTAACTGAGAAGTAACTTGTTTAGTTTTTGGCCACCACACTAGCGATCCCTAGGTGATCATGGGTCTTACTCTAGCGACCGATGGATCATTTGCCGTTAGACCCCAGTTTCTACCTAGAAGCATGTGGCTTGTTTGGGTTGCTTCCCACTGCTTTCTTCTGCAGTTTAGTTCTAAATTAACTTTTGGTCAAATGTGACTGCCAGATATTTGACCCTTCCAGCGTTGTTGCTTTTAGCTTTAGCTTCCTTCGTCTAGTAAAGGGAACGATTGCCGTTTTGTTTGGGTTTACGCAAAGGCTTTGTACCTATAATAATAGCTAGCAATGGATTGTAATTTTGCCGCGCCTAAGAAGTGCCGCCCCAAGGCGCTGCCTGAGTTGCCTCAGTGCTAGTGAGGCCCTTGTATATTCCTTTATTATAGTATTGTAAATATTAGTCAAATTAATTGTTGATGTTCACTACACAATATTCTGTATCTTCATTTATATTTAAATAACTAACATCAGTTAGGTAAAATACTTCTTGTTTATGATTGACTCGTATAATTAGCAAAAATGGAAATTTCTGTAGTATTTTGAGAAATCTCCGCTTTTTCCGCTACGCCGTTTGGATTAGTTGCATTCCGTTTCCTAAAAAAGTTTTATTAGAAAGATCAATTTTTTCCGCGTATAAAATATAGGTCTTTAAATTTTTGGAAAGAGTACATACAGGAAAAACTAATTTTAACTTTATTTCGGCCTATTATACTCCTAAGGTTTAACAGTGACCAAAGGGATAAGCGTTATTCCGCCCCGTGGTATTTGCTATTTTTTGATCGAATAATGTTTGAGAGTCGCTGACAAGCGATGGTTTGCGTTTGTAAAGTTGCATAACCTATTTTCACTTGTCAATGTTTTCGTAACCAATTAAGGCCGTTGTGAATTTACCAAATGTGGTAAAATATTTCACTTTTTATTACCCGTTCGTTATGTAAACGAACAACCACGTTGACGTGAACAGCATTAAGGCAGCTAAAATGGACGATTTAGGTAAGGCTTTCAAAAAATTACTCTGACACCTGTCAGTTAGGTCACATAACCTTAAATGCGAAAATGGTTTGCTTGGAAAAATGTGTAAAATTGTTTAGCATATTGCATGCAAAATATACGATAGCTTGCGTGGGTTTGTAGCGGTCCATATTTTGTTGTTACGAAATGGGTTTACAAATATTGCAAGGCCAAGGTCAGGGGTTCCCAAAATTTTTGCTTCAGGTAATATGCAACCTTGGTTAATTTAATTATTGCCGACTAGTGTAATATTTATTAATAGTAATCCAGAATTAATAGAACAATTTATATTAGGTTTCTATTATCGACGTTTTTGTTTAATGCGAAAGTTTTACAATTGCGCGCAACGGTTACAGGTTGTGTTTAACGTCCTCGCTTTTTTTATTCAAAATTTATTCTATAAATGGAATTGTCTGCTGTCGCGCCCTTGACACAGTGTACTTATTATTTTAAAGCATTTTCGTGCCTTTTGCAATATTGGAATGCATTATAGAGTTATTCGTTCGCGTATTTTAAAACGTGCTTCAGTTGTTTTACTTAAGTGCTTTAAAACTAACGTATTTTGTTCTCGATCTTCAACTATTTTTATCGATCTTCAACTGTTTTTAAACGAACGTATTTCTCGCTATCTTCAATAGTTTTAATTAAATGTCCTAAGAAGACGTATATTGTATTTTGCATTGTTCTAAACTAATTAATACCCAATCTTCAGCAGTTTATTTAAAAATTTGTTTTGTTTGCCACCTTTTTGTTTTTACACCTTTAATAATTGGCGCGGAATGAGACAATTTCATTGAACGAATTCGAAAATAGAATTTTGAATTGGTTTCTAAAAATGTAGACGTCCGTCATCCATTTAATAATAACGTTTTGGTGCGTTTACGCACTTGGCGGAGTTTTTGATTGTTGCGTCGCTTTGTAAGTTTATATTTTCAACAAGAAATTCTCCAACAATTTATGTCGCATACAGCGGATGTGCACATGAATTAAACGTTTTATTTAACGAATCAATTATGCTAGGAATTAATGAAAATGAGCACGGTCTTTCACAGTCGAGTAGTTTATTTCCAACACACCCGCGATGTCTGCAGTTAGTATGTAATTTTCGTACTTTTTTTGTTGTGGGATCCGTCTAATTTTGTCGTTCGTCGCGTCGTTTCTAAAAACATTCGACGCACGCGCCAGCTCTCTTTGTGAACAAAATACAAGAAAATAAAAATATTCCCGATATGTCTAGTGGATTTCCTCTCCAGTTTAAACGTTTCTAGTGATTTTTTTTAACTCGACGTGTGCCCGTAACTAAAGCAGTTATTAGTGCGTGTACATCCTTGAACTTCGGTTATTATTTGAAATTGCGCGCGTCTATTCGCGGTTGTTGCATCCTGATTGGTGTTCGATTGTTACGTCATCATGGATCGCACGATGTACGGAAAAGTCGTACCTGGCACCTTGCAGCCTTATCAGTGCACTCTCAAAAAAGGCACCTCACCTGGATGTAAGTCTTTTCCTTGCGGAAAATCGGCGTTGCGACTGCCTAACCCAATTTCAGGCCGTCGTCCTTGTCGCATAACCCAAAAAAAGTTTATTTTAAATATTTGTGGGCGACGGAAAATTGGACGTGCTGCGGAAAATCGCTATGTACAGATAAATGTTTTGTTGTTGTTTGATTAGCGTTTGCACATGTTGCTGCTATTTTAGTCGATGGAATTCAAGTGCTTCTTCCTTGTAACGTAATTGGTGTTGACGTTTAATGTTAATGATGATGTCATAGCACGACCTTCTTAATACCTATAAATGAGAGCGCAATGGGTTTTGTGGCTGCTATTAGCCAATTTTCCAAAGAAAAAAGCAGCAGTAATAAAATATAGTTATTTTCATAAAAGCATCTATTGTTGCGAAATATCTATTATTTTAGAATTTTAATTACGAAAGGTATTGTGTTCGCGGTATAACTCAGTATTGACAGTTAGGCAGAAATACAGGTATTTTTAGAAAAACTTTGTTGTGTATATCGATAATACATTGATATGGCACTGTTTATAAGAAATTTGCAAATTTGGAACTAATTGTTTGTGTCATGTCAAATATGGTCTTCATAATACCTGCTGTAAAAAAAGAAATAAAAATTAAATATGGCCTGTAATAATATTTTCCAAAACCAAGAGGTTTGGGATGAAATAAAAGTGTATTTGCTTGCAACTTCTTATGTGTAAGGTGACGGCTGATATTGTGATAAATGTAGGTTTAAGGTCTTTAAGAACCAACCAAATTCCCCAAAAAAATAGAATCTATATAGGTATTTAAAAATGTTATAAGTTTTGCACATTCCAATATATCGCATTAATACCCGGATTACATCCATACGACCGGGAATACGATATTGCTATCGTAAAACTACACCGGGACTACTTCGGAAAGGCCTTGAGGATACTCTGTTACTGCTTCGTAGTCAAAAAAATCTACGGTTATCTTGTTACTACCTTAAGGCTGCCTGAGCCTACCGCCAGACTACCTTGGGGTTACTTCCGGAACTATCAAGACTATCTGGACTATTTCTAAAGTACCTCGGGACTACCTCGAGACTACCCAGACTATCTCGGGGTTATATAGACTCCCCGGAACTATCTAAACGACCCTGGAATTGCGTAGATTACCACGGAATTACCAAAATTGGTAGGGTACTGCCGCAGCACTGCCTGTACATCTCCAGACTTCCTCCGAACCTATCTCGCGACTATTTAGACTATCTCGGAACTATCTAGACTACCCCGGAACTATCTAAACGACCCTGGAATTACCTAGATTACCACGGAATTACTAAAATTGGTAGGGTACTGCCGCAGCACTGCCTGTACATCTCCAGACTTCCTCCCAACCTACCTCCAGACTATCTAGACTATCTCGGAACTATCTAGACTACCCCGGAACTATCTAAACGACCCTGGAATTACCTAGAACTAGATTACCACGGAATTACCAAAATTGCTAGGGTACTGTCGCAGCAGTGTCCGCACTATCTCCATACTACCCCTCCCAACCTACCTCCAGACTATCCAGACTATTTCGCAACTCTCTAGACTACGCCGGAACTATTAAAATTCCGCGGAACTATCTAGATTACCCAGGGACACTGTACTACCCTAGGAACTATTTAAATTACATCAGACTAGCCAGGTACTATCTCGTAAGTATCTGGACTACCACGGGCCTACCTGCAGACTACCTTCTATTCTACGCCACGATAATTCCGGGAGTAACTAGACTACTTCGTTACTATCCCAACACTACTCGCATTATCTCAGGACTACCTCGGGACTACCCGTATTACCTCTGTAGTACTAACAACCCAGGCTATCTCCGAATTGCCTAGAATACCCCCAGAACCCCTAGATTAGGCAGGTTTTATCCATACTACCAGGGGATTACCCGGACTACCCCGTAAATACCTCAACACCACCCGAATTATCTCGGAAGTAGCTCTAGACTACCTTGTGACTATTTGTGGATTACTTAAACTACCCCGAGATTACTGGGATCACTCCGGAATTGCTTGGCCTATTCCAGTACGACCTCAGGCTAGCCTGCCTACTTTGGCTTCCTCGAGACTACCTAGACTACTGCGTTACACTACAATACGAGGGTTGCCTTTTATATTTCGGGATTAGAGAACGAAAACAAATGTTTATCATCGAAAATGGCTTTATTGTTTTTCAAAATATCTTCCATAAAGATCAACACACAAACCAATTTTCGAAGCACTTTTTCCACTCCGTTTGAGGTAAACATGCATTTTGAACGCATCAACCGCTTCTTCAGGTGTCGGAAAACGTTGACCTCGCAATTTATTTTTGACGTTCGGGAATAAAATGAAGTTATTGGATGCCAAATCAGGACTATACGGCGGATGATTAATCAAATCGACGTTTTGCTGAAAGAGTCACTTGTTGGAGTCGATGTGTGAGAGCTCGCATTGTCGTGGTGGAGAATGATTCCTCTTCGACGGTTGGTTTTCCTTATTTCTCCGAAAATTTGTGGCAAACAAATGATTGTGTACCATTCAGAATTGACCGTTCTACGTTGCACCAATGGTGCGGTTGAGACATGTCCAGTTTTTCCGAAAAAACGGGCCACCATTTGTTTCGAAGTACTTCGAGCACGAACGAGTTTTGTTGGGTTTGGCTCGTCTTGGAAGACCCATCCAGTCGACTGCTGTTTACTTTCTGGCTCATATGCGTAGATCCACGACTCGTCACCTGTCACGATGTCATACACATGTTTTGAAGCACCGCGATCGAATTTTTTGAGCATTTCTTAGACCAATTGACACGAGCTTGTTTTGGGCGATTGTCAAATTATGTGGGATCCAACGCGAACAAATCTTTTCTACGACCAAATGTTCATGCAATATTGAATGTATGATGGTCGCACTAATATCCAAGGATACCTCAGTCTCACGATAAGTCACATGACGATCTTGCAGTATCAGTTCACGCACCACATCAATGTTTTTCGGAACAACAACCGATTTTGGACGACTTTCACGAAATTCGTCGTTGAACGAACTACGGCCACGATTGAATTTGGTAAACCATCGATAAGCACTGGTCCTTGATGGTGCTTCATGGACAAAAATCGAATTAAGTTCATCGATGCACTGTTGTTGAGTTAATCCACGTCGAAAGTTGCAAAAAATAATCGCACGAAAATGTTCACGATTTAATTCAATTTTTTTGGCCGATATATATTTTTCAAGTCAGAAATGTCAAACTTTGCGATAGAGACGTCAGTTGCCAGATGGCAGCACTAGGGTAGCCCAATCCCGAAATATAAAAGGCAACCCTCGTACGTCAGGATTTAAAAGTTTAGGTTTTAATGGATAGGCACAGTTTTGGATATAAAGGTATAAAAAAAGCGAGTTCTTAAACTCTTCTTACCAAGACCTCTAAATATTAATTATTTGTATATGTTTATTAACATATTAATATTTCGCGATTACTTGATGAAAATGTGTGACCATCGCTTAAATATTAAACATTTTTAGGTCATATTTACTTTTTCCGTTCTCACTATTTCCTTTTTTGACCAATGTTTCTTTTGTCTAAATATTATAGAGGGTATTGTTCTTTGTGTTGACTGGATGTTGTCTTGTGTACACAGTACGAACATTACAGTCAGACAATGAATATATGGTATCGACCTCCTGACTAAAAGTGGAAACATTCATGTCATTGCTAGCACGATTTGAACCATATGTTTTGCGGTAGTAGGGTATACTCAAAAGGCAGTTTAAAAAAGAATGGTCAGGAAATGCCGTCTCAACGTATGAGTATGTATAGGGAACTTTCAAAGTGTAGCGCCCATTTTTTTCCTTTACCTTAATTTACAGAAGGTTAATTCGCTTACTGATTGATTAATGTAGTCTGAACCGTATTCACAAGAGAGTACTCAACTTATAAAGAAATAAACTGATAAATTGCTATTTTTTTATTTATTCTTTCGTGCCTTACTTTCCTGAAATTTATGTTAATTAATAAGTAACTGTCATTTATTAAAAATCTATTGAAATTGTTGGTAACAATATGTACTTACTTACTGCTACTACGACTACGAATGTTGTCGTCTGTTTCTTTCGAATTCTATGTTGTACCTTCGTTGGTTAACTTGGTAATTTGTATTTGTTACTGTATTTTGAGATTATTAATTACAGTTTTCTCGAAACACGCTTCCTACGCCAAAGAGACAATTACATCTTCCTTGTGTACAATTAAAGCAAGTACTGGAAAGAGTCACGATGTGTCTTTAGTGTGGGTGGAATTGCAAATCATATCAACTTGTTGCTGTTATTGAGATTTCTAAATCTTATAGACTGCGTTTTCTCTTTAAGTCTGCGTCTATTGTTGTAGATAATTTGAACAAATCTATATATTGTTGGCTTGCCAAATTTTTGCTGCAGATATTCTGAGTTGGCTGGTATAGGCAAATTACTGAGACAGCACGCGTGCGTCATGAAATTCCATGCCGTCAGATTCTTACTATGTTTACATTATATAAGCTTTATATTTCAGAGTATGCAAAAACACGTTTGCTAATGTCGTTGCAATAAATCTGCTTTTTAAAACGAAATTGAATAATCATTGAAGTATATTAATAATTATTAGTAATCATTCTTTATTAACGATATACAATGCTAAAGTAGGCAAGGATCAATTACTTTAATAGCAAAATATCAAAGGTAAATAAAGCGTCGATGTATATCCGTCATATAGACATATAAAAATGGTAATGCCAATCCGAAAGAAGAAAAAACTGTAGTTTATAATAGTTTTTGTTTTCTTTTACAAAAACTATAAAAGCTTAAATAATAAAAATTACAACTGTAAAATTACATTACGTGGCCTTTAAAATAAACATAGGGGAGAGTGGGCATGAAAGGGACATTTTACATATTTCTTAATAAATGAAAGCATATAAATAAAAATTCATTAGTAATACTAGAAGAAACATTTAAAACAAAATTTATTCTTATAGTTAACATTTAGCAAAACATAAAAATAAAATAATATTTATTATTTTTTCAACTTTTTTCTATTGCTTGCGATTGTCTCTTTCATCCCTCGCAGAGGATTGAAAGGGAAAATTGTAGTAATGAAAGGGACAGTATAATTTTTGGAAGATTTCAGGTTAACAAAATCATATTCCTGTGAAATCTATATCGAAAGATTAAAAACTTTTCACTCTGCCAGTTCCATCATTTAGGTGCGGGTCCGGAAGCTCCACTTTAATATCTTTTTTGTCTATGTCGGCTATGTCATCAGTATCTGGATAGATAAATTGAAAATTATCAAATTTCCCTTTCAAAAACTTTACAGTAAATTCATTTTCGGATAGAACTCCTACGATTTTTCCAACTGCATATTTTCTTGTTTTCTTTGTTTCAAACTTCGCTAAAACGTAGGCTACCTTTTGATGGCGATCATTTATTTCTTCTTCGAATACACCTTCACTCTCTTCATAATATTCGCTATCACTCTCGGAATAGTGTATAGACACTTCACTATCATTAGATTCTTCATAAACCTTTCGTTTAGCACACTCTTCCTTCTCCGCCAATTTCATTTTCTTCTTTTCTTTCATTTGCTTTTCAAGGTAATCTTTTTCTAGATTATCTTTCTCTGGGGTATCCGTTGAAATTCGCGAAGAGCCTTTCTTGCGACCTTTTGTAGAGCTCTTGCATGGCATTGCTTTAGGAAATGGTCTTATGTTTCGGGAGTTACAGGTTCACCATTATCAAACGTCTTTTCCAGCTCTGAAGATGGTGTAGTAGGAAGATTAGATGTTGTTGGCGCAGATAACATAGTCGGAGACTCTGAAGATGTACTAGGCAGTCTTAGATCAACTGGAGCATTGGAAACTTCTCCATTTAAGTTTTCAGGGCACGGACGGTCTGATACCTACGATGTTAAAAAATCGTTTCGTTAATGATGTTGGAATTAAATGGAAATATTCCCATTTCTGAAAGCTCGATTTTATATTTCTCAATGTAAATGCACTTTCATAAGTTACCCTAGCAAACTTTGACAAATAATAAATGCTTGCAAGTTTAGGATGGTTCACTAGCCAATCATTTTTCAGCCACCTTGAAATAAGACCTGGAAGGTCCAGTCCAAAAACAGCCACATCAAGTGGCTGCAGTGTGGTGGAGAGGTGATAATAACGACACCCGTTTCTCTGGCGAATTCAAATTCCAATCGCCGAGTTTGAGTAGTTGTTAAACCATAGGCCATTTGTGAGGCAGTTTTCTAATATTGGTTCAGTGATGTTTCTTCATCTGCAGAAAAACATTTTCGATTGCCTATATTGGATGTATGTTCGAAGGATGCTTCTTGGGGTAGAAATTTTGCTTTTTGCACTAGTCTCGCCAAATAGAACGCTCCTATATGATATGAATCTGCTACAGATCTAATTGAAGCGCCTTTATGCAAAACCTCCGCTGCAGCAGCCTTGAATTCGTCTGGAGTTTTTCTAATTCTTTTTATCTTTTATTCTTACTATCCATAATGCAATCAGTCTGTAAATTTCATTTTAATTGAATCAATGCGTACAATAAAAAATAGTATGCCTTGAAAGGGGCAAGAAGTATCTGTCCCTTTCATTACACAGTCACAAATCTTCAAAAAATATTTGCGTACTATGACATAACCTCATTTATCGGTACCAATTTTCACCAAATATATCCACAATAGATATACCACTTAACATACAAAATATAGAAAAGATTAAATATAATTAACTTACCAAATATCTTGAACAAGTTAGAGGTCTAAATGCATGATTTTCGCGCCAAATTTCAATAACTGTTGAACGCGTTAAAATACTCAACACAAATGGCAGTTCACATAGATGTAAGTAAATATGACTACTGGTGGCATATACTAGCAAAAATCTGTCTCCCAACTTACACATATAAATTCAGAATCCAACCTGTCCCTTTCATGCCCACTTTCCCCTATTTGCATTTGGTAATTTAACAAAAATAAACACAGTTTTATACCTTTTCAAAGTTGGCAAGTAACAGGTGTCTGGAAAATGTCACGCACGGTCTTAGTTTTTTGCCTATAGCAAATCTTTGCTTCTGTATAGACGCTTCAGAAAATATTGTAAAGAATGCGCTCGTTAATATTGGAGTCGAAGTCGAAATTTTGACGGATAGGGAGGTTTACAAAGTCTGTTGTTTAAAAACCACTTGCTGAAGTACTATTTACAGTGCCATCTAAAAATTCGCCTAAGTATTAAAAATAGTACTACCATTCTGTGATAATATATGAGTGAAATTTAGAATGATTAATAGAACGGACTTGCTATATTATTTTAATTTAAAATTTAAATATACGTTTTTGCAAAGTGTTTACAAATTTATGGCTTCCTATATTTTTCTGGGTACTATTCAAAGAATTCTGAAAATGTTTTTATTTACATAGTTTTTAAATATTTTTTTAAATAATTGTTTTTAAAGGTCTTTGTTTCATTTAATATATCCAAAATTCTAAAACATTTGTAAAACTTTTTTCTAATAAGTGTTTTAAATGGCTTGCTGTATTTTTTAATATATCGAAAAAATTTCAATAATTTTTGTAAAATACTTTCATCTACAGATTGCAAATGTCCGTCTATGTTTACTATTATATTCAAAAATTTGTAAAATTCTAAGAGTTTTTGTAAAAATCCAAGCTATTTTGTAAAATTACGAAATTTTTGTAAAATTAGTCTTATAAATTGTTGATATACATTTTTACTACTTTTTATACTGACTTTCTATAATGTTTTTAATTTACTCAAAAATTATATAAAGTTTATATAACTATGTAATTTTAAATAAGTTAATTGTTTTCTGTAGTTTCTAAATTTCTGGTAATTTTGTAAATTATTTTTTATACTTTGCCCAAAATATCTAAATTTTTGTATATATTTTTAAATGAATGTGGCTATATTCTTTAATTTATCGAAAATTTCCCACTATTTTTGTAAACAATTTTCAAGTAGGGATATGCCCGTAAAATATCTAAAGTTTTTGTACATTTTTTTCAAACAAGTTTTTTAAATGGCATCCTATAATTCTAATACCCACTAGTATTGCAAAAAAATTGTAAATATTTTTAGAAGTGTTTTAAATGGTTTAGTATGTATTCGATTAGGCAAGAAAAATTAAAAAAAAATGGTAAATTGTTTTTCAAAGTACCCAGCAATTGGCTCACAATTTTTTTGTAATACACCGAAGAAATGCAAACAATTGTAAATTTCTCAACTCGAGCAGTGTTCTGTATATTTTTTTATTTACCTAAACCATTCCAAAAAAAGTTGTCCAAGTTTTTCCAATAGGTGTTTCAAAAGGAATTTGCATTTTTTTTTTGATTTCTCAAAAATTTTTTAAATTCTTTGTAACTATGTATTTTAAATAAGTGTTTTACACGCGTAAGACATTTAACATTTAGTATACGTATTCGTGTGTCCTCTGCATGAGCACCCATATCCACAGAATCCCGATTTTCCACGAAACCCCTGATCAGAGCTTTATCAATTATGTGTCCAAAAAATATTTTTGGAGATCCGGTGACGGTATTGTCCTTCCGGTGACGATTGCATCTTCAGTCGCGGTTGGATTTTCATAGGAAATCTCATATGTGGATGTGACGTCATTATGACTTCACTGTGGATAGAATGCAAGTGTGAGATTTACCACGATCAGTCGACGACCGTGCAGATTTGCAATACGACATTGTTCTTAATTCCGTCACGGGCTCCGTGTGCAATTTGAGTGATTTCATATTTATTTGTTTCTTGAACAATTAAAACAATTTTAAATAGGATGAATGGTAAGCGCTGTTTTGCAGAAATTTCATTATTACTATTATTAGGAATTTTTCGGGGTTAAAATTCGGCAATTTGTGTAGTTGTGGTGTCCCAGTGAAAATGTTTGCAAGTGTAGTGAAAAATTCAGTGATTTTTTATCAACAGGTGACAGCACACCTCCAAAAAGCACAGCTGGACTCAGACGACACCCAAAAATTCCTATTTACATAGTCGAGTTTCACCATGAAGCTTTAACGTTTATTTATCGCAATATTGGATCGAAACACTTGCCTCTGGAGGGAATGACCGTCGTGCATTTGGATTCCCATCCAGATATGCTAATTCCGAAGGACATGCCCGCCGAGACCGTCTACGAGAAGCAGAAGCTATTCGAAACCATCAGCATCGAGAATTGGTTGATGCCCGGAGTATACGCGGGCCATTTCAAACATCTCATTTGGATTAAACCGCCATGGGCCGCGCAGATTGACAACGGACAGCAAACGTTTCGGATTGGAAAGCACAAGGATAACGGAACCATCAGGTTAGACTGCAAGGAAAACTATTTCGTATCGGAATGTTTATTTTGTCCAGTTGAAGATCTAGAAAGCGTCAACGAAGCCAGTTTAACAGTTCTAACGTTAGGAAAGCAAATTGACGGATTATCGGATGACTTGCAGGAGATTAAAAAGACGACTAAAAATATCCCCTCCCCATATATTTTGGATGTAGATTTAGATTTTTTCAGTACAAGTAATCCGTTTAAAAATATTTATTCTTTGGCCTCGCTTTACTCCCACCTGAAGGTCATCTACGACTTTTTGCCCCCAAAAACCAAAGAAACCCACGATATTCTACAAATTGCCAAAAAAAGGGAAGAACAGATCTCCGAACTAGAAAAACTCTTCAAGTATCTCGAGGAACACAGGGAGATGCCGCCCTGTCAGGATAAAGAACCTTCCGAAAGATACAAAAAGGTTAGCGCCCTCAAGGACGTTGTGCTACAGTACTATCACGATGGAGATGTCGATTGGGAGTTGGTGCACGACGCCGGATGCACTTGCGATAACACGGAGCTGCCTCATCACGTTTCCTCCGAGAAAGAACTTGATATAATGTTTGGGAGTTTTCGGAATTTTTTGGGGATTTTACCGGCTCCACCTACGGTAATTACTATTTCAAGGTCCAGCGAGGACGATTATACTCCCTGCGAGAACGTGGAGGCCATCCAGGAGAAGGTGGTAAATATTCTGGCTGATGCATTTGACTGCGACGAACCGCTTTTGGCCTATTATGATACAGATAGCGATGATGAAATCGAGGATGATGAAGAAGAAGACGACGATGAAGATGAAGACGATGATTAGTTAAAAAAATTACCGCTTGTTGCTTTTAATTATTTAGAATTTCATAGTGGCTTTGTCACAAATTATGATTTTATGCGTGTGACAGAGTGAAAGCAAGTTTACAATTTGTTAACCGTTTACAGCGTGTAAACAAATTTTAAAAATGCTTTCTCTTTCAGGTGTATTCATTTCTAAAAATAAATCAGTTCCGAGTAATTTAACTGTGATTAACTTACAAAAAAATAGTTTATGGTAAAATTTAAAAAATACTGTATTTATACAGGGTCATTTATTATAACGAATATAAACACTACAAAAGAAGGAATACATCAGGTAAATCATGAAAAGTTTTAGCAATAAATTCCCCAACTCTTACAAGTTACTTTTTTGATCACACAATACAAAATGAGTTTTGTAGAAAAGTTTGATAGTATTTAGTCATATAATGGGTGATCAAAAAAAGGAGACGCTCAAGTAGGCTAGCAGTGAATTGTGTTAATGAAAAAGCATGTCGTAATTTTATACAGAGCACAGTTACATTGTCGGTATTGTAGATTCCTCTCTCGGTTGACAACAAACTGTTAATCGTTGTATTCACAAGCAAGAATAGCAATTTTGTGTGATTTCATTGTTATTTATGATTTTTCTTTACTATTACACAAATATGTTTGTTTTTAGTCAGTAATATGGGAGTATTAAATCGAATATTTCGTTTTGATTAGCGCAAACTGCTGAACCGGTTGAAATGGAACCTATTTATAATTGAATGTTTCTTTTGTAAAGTAACTAAGGTTATTTAGATTTGGAGGGATTAAGTATATAACCGTTTTAAAGAACTTAATGTCAAATTATCATATACCTTCGTTCACTGTAAACAAACCATTCAAAGATATTTAAATCAGTTTATAAAATTGTTTTTCAAGATGGGCAACCTTATCAAAAACAAGTGGAAGTTTACCAGACGACCACCCAAAGGTACCACCCGTGTTGTAAGCTGCTAGGGAAATAGAAAATGTGCCCCCCATTTGCGACTATTTTATCATAATAAATGTATCTTTATGAACGTATAACACAATGTTTCATGGCAATATACCGTTGTATTAGATGACATTTTATGTATAACAAGCAGTTAAAAACAAAGTTTTCAATTATTTAGTTGTTGACAGTGAACATTTCTAGCTCCTATTATAATTAATTATTTCATTTTGAATTGTTTTTTTTTTTGTTATAAACTAATCATGTTTATAAGTTAGGTTATGTATACGTTTCATTATATTTGGCCGTTTTCTTTGTTTGGGACGTCGATGGAGCAGTGCGAATACTCGCTGCCACTCGAGGTCACAGCGAAATGCGTCCGATCGGCTGTGGTTTCGAATCCCAGCTGAGACGACCGAATTTCATTTAGTTAAGTTTAGGGTGCATGTTGCATCTATGTTTAGTGTGTAACGGACGCCCGCAACCCCCTGAAGTAATGCGAAAGCGGTGCGGGGGGGGGGGTAGTATAAATGAATGAAACCAAAGCCTTTTTTGGAAATCTGTTATCCACTCAAAATTAGCTTTTGTCCTTACTCTACAAAAAGATATTCTGCAGTTGTACTGTAGAAGTTACTGATTTTATTTCAACCATACAGAGTGTCCCAGTTAAGTTGGGTACAGTTATTTGCCTATAACTCTATTTGTTAAAATAAATCTATGAATACTAATATCAAAGGAAATGAATAAAGGACCATCATCAAAGCCTATTAAAAAAAAAACAAAGATGAATTTAAGATCTTGAAAATTTAGCAAGCCATAGAATATATAGATACCAAATGTCTATGATATAACCTAGATCCTTAATAATGTTAAAAACCTTCTACGATATCAGACACTAGTTTTTTACTTTCCCATACCTTATAGGTATAGGGTAAGTATTGAAATCATGAAAATTTTCGAAATCGAGATTTTAACGGATATATCCGTTTTGGGTCTCTAGGAACCCAAAAAAGTGGTTTTTAAAAAATGTCTGTCTGCGGGTGGGTATGTACGTACGTATGTACGTATGTACGTATGTGACGCTCCTACAGCCGAAAGTAATGCTCCGATTTTGATGCGCTTTGGAATGCGGGGGTGTATCGAAAATTCATCGAAAAAATAAGCTTTTCAAAAAAATCCGAAACCGGAAGCGGAAGTTACGCATGTTTTTTTGGTTATCACTTTTTTCGTGATTACAATTTTGAAACTTTTATCGCGGATAACGATAGAGGGTCATAAGACAAATCTGTTAGTTTTTTGCCGAACTCGCTAGCTTTAAACTGAAGGGCGCTATGATTTTTTGAAAATTTTGAGTTTAACGCCCAATTACTCGAAAACGGATGAATCGATTCAAATGATTTTTATTTTCTGAATAGTATATGAAGGGTAAAATGAGGTGATATAAAAAGTTTTTTTGAAAAATTATAAGGGGCCTAAATTACGAATTTTCAAAATTTTGGAAATTTTCAAAAAATTATTTCTCAAAAACTGCTCCAATGAATTTTTTTAAACTTCATATGTCGATAGACCTCGCAAGGGGCTATCGATATGTTTTTTGAGGAACTCCGTAATTTTCCTGTGGCGCCCTCTACGAAGCTTGGAAGTTTGAAACTTCAAACTCCTTTAATTAATAAACGAAAAAAGATAGGAAGCTGGGGTTTTCACTGAATCGCTCAGTGCGTAATGGAGCATATGAATATGCAAAGAAATATTACACTCGTGGATTTATGTAAGCGCACCGGCCCCCTCCCCCCTCTTTTTTAGAAAAATATTTTTTTTATTCTAACGGTTTTTATTTGTTTGCGTCAAAGAATCTTTTTCCGCGAAAATAAAAAAATCGATTTTTTATGCCCTACAAAATATAATTTCCAGGGACTTAAGAAAATTTTACCTCGGTAGCAACAGCGATCGGTACTAGCATAGGCTAATAAATACCTAGACGTCTGGCCAATGTATTCATTTTATGGGTTAGTGTGGGACCTGTTCTAACAACGGCGCCACCGTCGGTCACAATGTCGTAACAATCAGCGCGCTACGTCCTGTCAACATTATGAACTGAGTGAGAACTCAGGTACCTAGGCACGTCTTTTCTCACTGCAAAATTAAAGCTTATAGATAAGGCACGTAGATAAAGATTTCAAATTCCCCAAAGCATTCCATTTCAGGTAAAAAGGTTTTGTTTACATCAGACATGATATTACACATTGTAAATGATGCTAAAGTGTTGGTAGGTATGAAGTACCTCCATGTTTTCTTGGATTAATGCAGTCGGCAAGGTCAACTTTTAATTTACTTTATAATAATTTAAAAATTATTTAAATCGGGACGCCTTAGAAATTTTTTTATTAGTAATACGGAATAAGGGGGGTTTTAATCATAACTCTACTTCCAAATCCATGAGATTTAGACACTTGTTTTGCCCAAATTAAAAACATTCGTGTTAAGTTCTAATTGCGAAGAAGATGAAAGTGATTTTATTTATAACAATTATCACACGCACGTTTTCCAATATAGGTACCTGCATCATGTCGTCTTTTAGAATACGTGAATCTGAACATCTTTATAAAACGTCATTAAATCAAAATTAGCAAAACACTTCGCCTGGACTTTCCCATACTTTAAACTGTCCCACAAATCATGTCCAATTTTTTTTCCCTATTCGGATTTTTTTCAAAAGTTACCGTTGTGTTAGACTCTACATACGGCCTTACATATGAATTTTCATAAAAATCTGATACCCCGTTTTTGAATAACGGGGCACTAAACTCAAAATTTATAAACATTCTTATAAGGCCCCGCAGGCAACCTACTTTAAAAAGTAAAAAACAATTTTGTAGTCAATCGGAGAAGAATATGCTTCAGAAGCACTAGTTTTTATGGATTACAAAACAGATGGAAAATTCCGTTGGCATATTTTCTAACTGCAAAATCTACAAATTCAGTATGTCGATAGACCTCGCAAGGGGCTATCGATATGTTTTTTGAAGAACTCCGTAATTTTCCTGTGGCGCCCTCTACGAAGCTTGGAAGTTTGAAACTTCAAACTCCTTTAATTAATAAACGAAAAAAGATAGGAAGCTGGGTTT
>JABXWE010006538.1:0-13485 GCA_014611495.1 Limonius californicus | reverse complement strand
AAATTTTATTTTTAGCTTCTTCACTAACTGGCCTCTCTCGCAGGCTTTCCGCACACAAAAGCCGATGATTGTGATCGTTTCGAAATTCAATTATGCACGGCCAGTCTGGTAGCAATGGATCTAAGAAACTTGATTTAGCAGTTGATATAAATTTTTTTATTGTTATGTATAATTGTGCACGACACTGAATATTTCGGGACTTTTTCACAACTTTTTTTGATGTTGACGAAGACGTCATAGTCGAGGTAGAAGTTTGGGTTCTAGTACTTCTGTGGCAGTGATTATATCCTCTTAAATACGTTTCTCTCTTGTTTGACGCCTTTTGTCGTCCAAGTCTTAGTGATGCTCCATGATTCTTTTGTTAAATTCTCCAATTCTTTTACCCATTTCTACAAACAGTAAACGTGGTTAGTGATTCATCTTTTTTACTTGTCTTTAACCATCCTATTGCAAAATATATTTCAATGTAACAAATGTCAAATGTCATTTAACGAGAGTTCGCTAAGTAGATGTATAAAGCTGCCGTTTCAAAAAATATAAGTGATGACGTAACTTGCGTATTTTACAGTCGCTTTGCAGCAGGAATCCCAGTTGAGTCGACTAAACTATTATTTTGGGGCAAAAAAGCTTCTGGTGTGAGGTTAACCATGCTTAGAATAGGAAATGTTTTTGTTACTCTTACCTCAACTTCAATCTTTGTGGTAAGAGGTGCTCTGAATAGATTTTCACTGCTTCCTGTATTATAATTACAAAATTTTGGTAACAGTTTCATCTTGTCTCGGTAACACAAACACAGTAAACCTGTACAAAGACTAATGAAAATAGCACGTCTGCTTGATCCACTGATTTTAGCTAGCGCGTCCGCTGTCACTGTAAAACCGAAAATAGCCGAGGTGCTTTAGCACGTCTGTCGTTACTGAATATGCAACCCGGCACTACTAATGGATCAGCGACAGGCTTGGCCATTATCATATCAGTAGCTAGAAGAAAATATAAACAGTTAACAACAGAAAAATTACCATTTTATATTATAATTTTACTTTATGAAAATTACAAGGCATTTTTCTTGGTTACGTACGTACTTGAACTCGACAGCCATTGATACGGTAAAAAAGCCGAAAATTAAAATAGCCCGTAAGTATTAAGGAAACGTATTACAGCGTAAAATAGATGTAACAATAACGACGGCTGAAGATAACAACTACATTTTCTTATGATAATTCGTTTACTTATTTACTTCCAAGAAGTTTTGGTATAGCTATTAAACGATCCTATATTCACTATAAACTACTAAATAGTTAAATTAATAGGATGATAGTATGATAGTATGAAATAGAAGAAACAGCTTTTGAGTGAGTACGTCTGAGAAAAAGTATACTCAATATTCAATTGTCATAGAAAGCCTCCTAAGCGGGCTACACCAATAAGTGGAAATTCATATTTAGGCTATATTAACCGCTATTATTTCAACAACTTTATATAAAATTCTTTGAATGATTATGAGCAAACATAGCAAAAATTTTAAATGTGGTAACTTAGTTTACTCACTTACAAGAGGTAACTAAATGTTCTAGTTTTTTTTCAGCTTGGAGAACAAATATAAATTTAAATATTATTTTTCACATATAACCGATTTCATTAATTATATACTAAACGCGTTATATACTTAATAATTGCTAAAAATTAACACTTACCCATACATGCGAACGCTACCAAAACAGCAAATATTTGATTCAACATTTTGCAATGTAAGAGCGGTAACAACGGTTTTTTCAGTTTAAAAATTGTAGAGCTGTTCCTGTTTATATACTGTTGAATTTCTGCATTTAAGGGATTTAAATTACTATCAAACAATGCCGTGTAAATCCTATTTATTTATTTACCATTATTCTGTAGAACACAACTTTTATTATTGGTTGGAAATTTGGTAAGGTTGCAAAAACTCAGAATTATTTGTAAATGCATTAGAGTAAAATAAATTAATGGTGCAGTTTGAGCGTGCATTATACAGAATGTTTCCTAGGTAATGTCGAAAACTTCAGGATGTAATTGTTTGACCAATTTTAAGACAAAAATTGAGATTAAAATTTCTTCCAAAATTATTTAATTTCGAAATACAGAATGTTGAATATTTTCCGAAAAAGAATTAATCAACTGTTAAATAAATAGAATCTGCAAGAAATAATATGTACATCGGTATTAAATAAATTGTTTGTGCTTGCTTGTGCTAGTACGTCTGTTGTCATTTGGAGTCAGTTTTGGAGTTCTGTACACTAGTGATCTTATATGCAACACAAGAAAATCACTTATGATGACCATGCTTCACTGCTGTGTCGATGTCCTCGCATGGCTTGTCCAACACAACTGAGTCAGCGATGGGGATAGTTTGTATTCAAATCATCCTTTCCGGCACTACTGAAATATCCTAGAGCACCATCGTGCATAAACCACATAGTATTCTTTAGCTGTAGTCAAATATCTTGCAACAGCACAGGTAGCTCTTCGGCAAGAGAGTGCCGGTAAGATTCATCAGTTAAAAAACTGACGGTGGAATCAGATAATATTACGGTTAGAGGATTTTCTTCATCCCACAGCTGATTATTATGAAACTTCATAATCGCATCCCTAAAAAAATTAGCTTCATCTGTGAACAGTAATTCAGCTAAAATGTTTGGGTTGTGAGCGACTGCTTCAAGTAATAACTGACAGAAGCCCAAACTATGATGGAAATCTTCTGTTTACAAGGCTTGCACGCATTGAATGTGGTAGGGTAGAGCTAGTAACATTTTTAAATTTTCCTTGCGGTTTTGTGGTTTACATGAACTGCGCCGCGTTTACAAACTCGAGAATGTTTAAAAAATAATACTAATCACAAGCTACAATGCAACAAAAATGATCATTATGTTAATGAGAACTTCAAGTTTTTGACAATTTGAACATTTTGAAATGATCATACGAATTCTTATTCAAATAAAATTAACAAAATTATTTAATTTTTAAATATGCAATATTCTGTATTTCGAAAATAGAGCATTTTTGAGATAATATTTACTCTTAATTTTTGAATAGAATCACCTACTGAAATTGTCGACATTACTTAGGAAAACCTCCATTTAAAATAATCTGATAAGTTGGTTATTTCGGGTTTGAAACGTATTTATTGTCTTTTGTAAAGCGTATACGATTTATTTAAATGTACACCTATGTGTTAATGTTTTCTCCCGCAAAGTGTAAAACCGTGAAAAAGTATTTACACAATCTTTCGTTTAATTTCATTGTATTGTTTTTTTTTCGGTAAAATATTAGCTACGCTTTCATACCGGACCGTTTTATCTTTACATTATAATAAAACTATAGTAGAATTCAAAACTCTTTGTGCCGAACAATTAATTTAAAATTGTGTTCACATGTGACTAGTTCTATGCTTCCATACCTACAGTAAATGCCGGTCTGGGTGGTCTAGTCTAGTTCCAAGGGTCGCGGGTTAGAATCCGTACAAGGTCGGTGAGATTTTGCCACGAGCTTAAACGGAATTGTGACACATAAACGACAGGATGCCCAGCTCAGAGGAGGAAGGGAGGTTCATTTTGTAAGATACATCGCGTTTAAATCTGATCAAATTCCAGATAAAATCGTAGTAAGGGAGGGCGTCAACGGGAATAGCACTAGATCCGGCACTGCTCAAGCTCTACGTTACTTTAAACGGCCAATCGGAAGGTTGTGCGTGATGAAACTTACCTTTTCACGCAAATGTGAATTTACTCGCCCCGTAAACAAAGGAGCGCAACAATGACTCAGTTGTCCTTACAGGGACTTGTACCTTACTTTTAACAGAGATGAATATAAAAAAAACAGTTGAGTTTACAAAGGCATTTAATTAAATTTAATCAAAGGCGGATAAAATACATGCAAAATGGTTAAACGACTATAATTTGGTAACGAGCAAATATAAACATTATTACGAAAAAGAACAAACATAGTTTGAAACGAACATTCTTAAAATTAAACAAGGGGTCACGCTCAGCTGAAGCCGCAAACAATTGAATCTAAGATAATAATACCGAAAACAGATACTGCAAGAAGACCTTGTACACGCAGTAGTTTCTTATATTGATAAAGTTCTTCGAATAGAACATACAAAATTATAAACTGATTTCACAGGATTGCACAATGAACGGCGTCGCCTCTGGGGAGCTTTCCCTTCGGTAAAGTAAATAGAACCGCTGAAGTGTGGCTACCAAAGGTTCCGAAAATTTACTTTTTTTGGTGAAAAACTGGCCCTTGAGGGGGTGTTAAGCTTGAGTCAGTCCCTGGGTGTAGTTTTTACAGTTGCTTTTTTCGCAACCGCTTGCTTTTGACAGATTTTTCAATATTGCGTCATACGATGAAATTTCCCAAATCTGTACTTTAAGCGATATTTTCGGAATTTTTGGGAAACCCCGCACTTAACCGTGTGAAGAACATGTTAAAAATCGCTACGGATAAAATAGTTGGTGGTAACAGAACAGTTATAACTCTTTTCGACCATATGCATATGGAAATGCATATTTTTACCATTTTATACAATAAATGCACATTCTGAGGGTGTATAATTGATAATGCATATTTATAAGAAATTTAATTTCAGGTTGTATAAAATATACTCCTAATCATTTTATAAGTATTAAATACAATTTTCAAAGCAGAACAGCATGAAAAACATATCTGTTTACATTATTGAGTGAAAATTCATATGTTTTATGATTAAACACTCCATGCTATTCTTTTATTAGCAAATGCCACTTTTTTCGTCTATTCTTAAAATGATTTAAAGATTATAGCTCAGGTAAACATATAGTTCTCAGTGAACATTCTTTCTTAGAATATAATTTTGTTGCACCACGTAATTACTAAATGTAATAAAAATATTTAAGTTTAATCTTAATTCTATTTTATAGAAGAAGGACGCGGTCTTCTGCACATCTTCCGACTGTGTGAAAATCAAATAAGGAAGGTACGCACACAACCGAATGGTTTCATACAATTATTAGCAATCATATCGCTTGACTATATCATTATACTCGTTTGGATCTCGATCAGACTTAAGATGAAGAAACCCTGCAAACAAAGCAAGCCCTAATCAACTCTTGGAAAAGCATAACTTAACAAAAGATAGCATTATTAAGTATGTTTCCATTAATTTCATCCAGAGTAGATATTCCGACGCATGCTTCGTATATCATGTATGGATTATGTAACAAACGAAGAAGTATTAAGAAGAATGGGAAGGGACAGAGAACTATTAGGTACGGTAAAAAAACGAAAAACATCTTACCTTGGACACGTTTATCGTAACAACAAATACGAACTTTCACAACTACTTATGGAAGGAAAAATAGAAGGGAAGAGAGGACCAGGTAGAAGGAAGTACTCGTGGCTCAAGAACATTCGGGATTGGACAGGAATGAACAGCAATTCACTAATATAAACAGCCAAGAACAGAAACGATTTTGCCCAAATTGTTGCCAACCTTCAATGATGAAGACGGCACCGCTAAGAAGAAGAGTAGATACCTGCACCCGGAGGCAGAGGGATTGCTATTCGCCATACAAAACAAGGTCATACACATGTAGAATTACGAAAAATAGATTTTGTACCTCAATGTGAAAGATAAATGCAGAAAATGTCAATGAATTGACGAAACTATCAAACACATTAAGTCGGGATGTGATCTACTATTGAATTCAAGTAGACATTACCAACTAGCCCCCATACATAAATTAATTAACAAATCAGTATCATTTTATAAATACTTATTTTATCCGATCTCGAAAACAATGAGTATCATAATTGATTATCGAAAATTCCGCTGACACAAACCGACCGGATAATGTATGTATATTAATAAGCAAATACTTGAACAGGGAGTTTATCTTTGACATTGACATTGCTCTAACCTCTATCATAGGATACATATAATAATCTCGAAGCAGCATTCAAGTGATCATGGAAGCTCTGTGATAATTGTGTTGTTCTCGTAGTAGTCTTGGTGGAGGGTGCCGTTTCAACTTGGCTCTCCACTTATCTCATGAAAGCCGGACTGACAAAAAAAAACTGGTAGCCGTAATGCGAAGAGCAACTATATTACAGACCAGCCGTGTAGTAAGAAAATTCCTCTCCATAAGTGGAAATGAGTTTTTCCTTAGGAATGAGAAACAATCCGTCCAAAAAGGTGTGCAACAGAAAAAGAATAATAATAAATAATTCCTTATGTCACACACAAACCTATTGTAACTCTTGATTTCCTAGCAACCAGCGTATTCCTACACATATGAATATGTATACTCAAATCGCGTGCGGGTTCGAACCTAGCCGAGGTCTGTTAAATTTTTCTGGCTCGGAACAATATGAAAGTGGGCCTTCTGGGGGATAAGAAGTAAAGCTGCGATGTGTGGCACGTTAAAAATCACTACTGGAGTTGAAACTTCCCCAGATACGCAAAATCATAATTCATCATACCGATGCTTGAAAACCGTGAGAGCATTCTCGCTCAATAAAAATAACTAAATATAATTTCTTCCTGAATAGTAAATAGTAATATATAGCAGTTTTCAAATTTCAACTAAAGATTTCCAATCGGGAAATATATTTTCATCATGTAGGAGCATATCTTTATAAGAAAAAAATTCGGTCTCAGCGTCGGAATCATCGTTTATGTATTCATTGTTTCGGTGTTACGTTTAACAATTCGTACCGAAATTAAATCCTATAAATAAGTGCATGTCTTCTTTAGTAGAATAACAAGTAAATGTCATGCCTAAAAATTAAATTAATGATAAACAAAGCATCATTGGCCATAAAACGCAAGTTGATATACCTGACCTGTTCCAAATCGCAGCACACAAGCGTCAACAAATTACTCGTACATGAAAGGGCTTTAAACTGCATACAAATATAGAAAAATCCTCTTAGATTAGATCTCATAATCCTCGAATAGATACTTATAGCTTCTGTTAGAAATCCATTACAGGAACATGTTGTTGCTAAAATTTCTTTTGATTAAACCATTCTCTAAATGAAGTCTGTTATCCTTTGTAGGTGATAACTGAAATGTCAGTAAGTTGTTTTGATTTGTAATGATCTTTTAGTTCTTTGAAAGAAGAGAATCCTTAAGAAAAATATATCCTTATTATGCAAATAAGAATACTGCAAATAACATATCGCGATGTATTAATCCAGCTCCTCTTTTCAGAAGGTTCTGCGTTTTCAGTGCAGTTGCATGTATGTGCAGCGTTTAATTTTACATCATTCTCTCTGTTTAATTTGTAACAGGACATCGGTCGATTGTCAGAGAGAATTTGCATTAATGACTGGTCAATGTTCGCAGGCTTTAGTAAACACAATCTCGATACCGCCTGTGGGCTTCAAGTTTTCCGTCTAATTGCGTTCTAGTTTAGTATTTCTGGTCACCACCGTATGGGTATATTATGTCAGAGATCTGCGGTTCAAAAGTTTGTGTCGTGTGTGTCTGTTTGATTCCCATATCTAAATTTCGGATAATCACGTTAACATTGAATTACGATGTCCATTTCAGACTCGCCATTTACACATTTCCTGTGGGAGCTACATTCCGTAACTACTAACAATACGTGACACTGAAAATCACATTATCGCTTTATGTTTTCCATATCACATACGATGTGTGTAATATTTCACTTTAGATGCAACTGGAATGTTTGCAAGATATTGCTCATATTCTTTATTGATATATGTACACTTTTTCGCAGTCTGTACAAATTTATTTAAGAATACTCTTAGTGTTCTCGAGTACATGTTTGGTATTGAGAATTGAATTAAAATACTCGTTTTGGATATACAGGGTCACAAAAATTAGATTTCAGAATATATCAGTCCCAATGAACGTCAGAATATAGTATACGTAGCCAAATACTAATTACTCCTACCTGTGCTGAGGCAATCCGAAACCGGTAGCAAATTGGAAATATTTTTGGAGTCACTTTCTGAAAATATAAATGCTCAAACCATGAGTAGTAAAGTTCCTAGAGCATTTTGATTGATTGAGTGATTGCTTTTTGATAGAGCGAGATCTAGGACGCTGTTTTCCATGAATCTCTTTGAACTGTCGCCATTATTGGCCCATTGCACACCCTAACAATGAATTTTGCATATCTGGAGCAGTTTCCTGGTAATTCAGTTATATAGCTTTACTACCAAACTATCTGGCTTTAGAAATAGAACCTCTACAAATGCTTATAGATTCCGATTCTAGAAGATGTTTATTAAAAACTGATTCTAATCTGCAGTTTATGTAAAAACCCATATGCCGTAGAATTTTAAGAGGTGTGAAATAGTTGCGGTTCAAACTCACTATAGAAATGACGAACTTCTAGAATGTTGCCTAGCTACAAAATATATATAGAAGTATACAGAGTATTCTAGTTTACACAGCCAACATGTGAACCTTTCCCACAAAATAGCATCTTGCTCAATCAAAATACAGATACAAATTGTAAATCAAACGCCGAACAATGTCACTTGCTTAAACGAAATTGTGACACACACAAGACCTTGTACACGCAGTGTTTTCTTATATCGATGAAGTTCCTTGAATGAAACATACAAAATATAAAATAATTGCGCAGGATTTGACAATTAACGGCGTGCGTTTCCGGTGGCCGCTCCCGGTAAACTAAATGGAGCAGTTTTGAAAATTTACTTTTTTTTATGAAAAATTGGCCCTTCGGCGGGGTGTAATACTTGAGTCAGTCCTTGGGTGTAGCGGTAGAGTTGTTGCAGTTAGCTTCCCTCGAAATCACTTGCTTTTGGCGGATTATTCAATATTGCGTGATTCAACGAAATTTCCCAAATTGGTATTTTAAGCGATTTTTTCGGAATTTTTGGGAAACCTTTATCGGACGTACCGTGAATGGTGCCGCAGAAAGCGAAAGCAATTACCTGTTGGTAAATTACACTGATTCGGACACCCGGGTGTAATTTTAAATCTGCGTAACACTCAGGTCGAGAGCTAGAGCCTGACTTCTGTTTTTTACCCGCATTTAACAGTCTGAATATTTGAATTAATGCTGTGTTTGCAGAAAGATAAATAAACGTCGCGCATACAGGGCCGAACGTCACAAACATTGACTATAGATAATCGATTACGGTGGATTAGAGACTGACAACAAACTTGCTTTTGCAAACCGTGTTTCCTCGTACAAACTATTTTTCGCGCTCTTAAACAGAATAAAATCTTACACAACTGTTTATAAGTTGCAACTTTTAACACACTTTGTAGAAGTTTATATTCCTGCGGCACCCAAGTCAGCTTGTTGTATGGGAATGCATCAATATTTTATAACTAAATAATAATCGTTAGTTCTCGACCGCCGGATCTACTGTTTGTCTACCCTTAGGATACTCAATTATATCAGTTCCGTTTTCATTAGCTTTCTAGATTTTAATTTGATTAAAAGCACCCGTAAATTCAACAAAATTATAAATTAGAGAATTTCAAGAAATCAACGCCCCAGTAAACCGTCCACCATCTGTTATGGGAATTATAAAAAGTATTAAAATTGAAGCCTGTATCATAGCTTAAATAAATTATAAACATTATAAAATTGAGGCCCACTAAATGCATACAGTATCTGCAAACATAATCATTTAAGGTTAGATTAAGGTCTTCTGTTGTAAAATAACTGCCTTTAACAGTGATCTGTAAGAGCCCCAAAAACATACACCTATGTTATTTTTATGACTCAATTTTGTAAAAATATGTTTGAACCCTTATGGAGAACAGCTCACACTGTGATTACCATAAGTTAAATACTCTTCTCTAGAGGCCCCAACCTACACACCTACATTGTGTAAGATAAACCGGCGTCGTGATAAGGAACAGAACGAAATTTAGTGAGGTTAACGGTTATTTCTGGTAGTTTCAGTAAGTTCGATGGACAAACGAAGATTATATTCTGATTTGCATAAGGGTTTGACATGTTTCTTTCGTTTGTATTTTCAAGTTCGAGCAATGTTAAATTTACAGTGACAAGTTAGGAGATAAACAAATTAATAAACTACGTATGGGAAATGTTTGCGGGGAAGCCCGAAGGCAGTTCCGCAAACTGCTGCCACTTTAACCCTGTTTGAGGTAGTCAGTGACGTGGTGCATTAACCCAGGGGGATCAGACAGTTGTAGGTACTCTGCAAGGTCCTGCGGGTAGCAGCGTGTAGGCAATGATTCAAGTGGTGACCACGCAGATCGTTAAATAACTTTGAATATAGTCTGACCACTACTCAAGCTTGTCCTCCACGCCGCTTCCAAGCTATGAATTCGAACTTTAGAATAAGTGTACCCAGGAACAGGTCCCTTCTACCAACCCAATTGCTATTTGGCCAGAATTGCACAGAAGATGTTCCGTTAACAATGCTTGCTGTTCACCTTTGGAATAACTCCCCTCTTTTTAGGCACATTTGTCAGCTGTAATCGTAGTTATACAACCAAGAAAACATTATTCAAATACAGTCAATCAGCATGTGCAATAGTCAGGTCCTCTCAACTAGTTGTACCTAGAAGTTACACATTTAGAGAAGGGCGGATGATTTGGAATTCACAAACTAGGATTCCATTAAAGACTCGACAGCAACCTGTTTGATGAGCAAAGCTACGAAACGGCTCAAATCCAAAGTTCACACTAGAGCTCACGCGTCTTCTATTCTTCCAACTTCACGTCCTCATCAACAAAACTCTCTCTCTCTTTTATTTTATTACAGCAACCTTGAACATCTGATTAACAAAAATTCAATTTAAAAATTATATATGCTGCTCCTATCTATGATTTATCTACTTATTTTAGCAATCTAGGCTCGAAATGCGAAGTCCTTGGTTCAAACCTCGGAATAGAAAAAAATATATATCCGTAAATCCTGGGGTTGGTAACGAGCTCAGTAACTATTCGTCATTGGGTTTCAATTAACGGTGCATTTCCTAACTTCTAGCTAACCTGGAGAAATTTCAGGGTCACACATAACATTATACATACATTAATGCAAATAGTGAAAATGGTGAGCGAATGCAGCTGCGAGGCGCTGGATGAGAGTGATTGAAGCGCAAAGGCCCATCAGCTTCAATAAATCCCGGTTTTAAGAATGGCAAACTCGACACCGTAAGGTGATAAAAAAAGAATTATATATGCATTAGTAACACTACCGAATGTCAGAGTGACAGTTGTTACCCACGATATCCATCAATAATTCATTGGCAGATGTCGGTTCCCTCAATTCAGGTTGTTCATTTTCACTTTCCATATATGATCAGTCAATCTCCCTCTCTCTCTCTCTCTCTCTCTCTCTCTTTCTCTATTGGCTTATTTCCCATTACAGGTTTGCCGTCTTCAACCTCCAATAGTGTCTATCCTCCGAATCTTCTTCGCTTAATCCTTTCTCTGTCATTACGTTTTAGACCGATGTTTTCCACTTTACCGCTGGACGACCCCTTCTTCTTCTTCCTCTAGGTCACCAGTTCAAAATTGTTTTGGGCCATCTTTCTCTATCCATCCTCTGAACGTGGTCGTACCATCTTACTGTTTTGTTTTCCAGTCTTCGTGTATTTGATGTCTTCACTTCTATCTCTCTCCAGATTTGTTCGGTTCTTATTCTATCCCTGGGTGTATATTGCAAACTTCGTCTCGTGAAATTTAATTCCACCGTTCTTTTTTTCTCCCTTATTTTGTTCGTCATAGGCCGTAGTTCTCCCCCGTAAGTTGTTATGTTCTACAATAGTGTTAAAAATTCTTTTCCTTGTCTGTTTAGTAAGATTTCGGTTCCAGATTGTTCCACGGAGTGCTTTGGTTGCTCTTTCTCCTTTCGTTATTTTATTTTCGACATCATCTTCTATTTTTCCCGTACTTGCTATTATTGAGCCTAAATACTTATATTCTGTGCATGCCTTTATAACTTCTTCTCCAATCTGTAAATCATGTGAAGCCCCTCCAAGAAATTTATGGATTATCCCCACTTGTCTTATTCCTCCTTCAACTTCCGCAAAATGTATATCATATTCTCTTTGTCTTGTGCCACAATCAGTTGGTCATTGGCAAATATTAGTCAGTGTATTGTTTTATCTCTTATAGGTATTCCCATTCTTTCACAATTTCTGCGCCATTGTACTAAAGCTTGTCCCGCATAAATATTGAAAAGTATTGGTGACAGCGTACATCGTTGTTTTAAACCGTTTGACACTTCTCATCATCATCATCATCTGACATGGAGCTGACTCGAGGGTCGATTCTGCATACGCCAGGCCCACCCCATGCCAGTAGGTGGGTAGGAATTTACGGGATAGGGTGGGATCGGGTGGGGCATTGCCGAACGTTAGCATGTCTGCAATGCACACCGCAAGACACCGCTGCTGCAACGCCGGGTAGTTGCCGTTACCGATATGCCATTATGCGTTTGAGCCTAATAAACTTTGGTTTCAAAGTTTCACATTGTTCTTATTTCACATCATGCTACTATTCTAAGATTACTGATTGCACATCTCCTAGTTTCCTAATAACTAATAACCTTGTTAATAGTTACTCTCAAACTTAGTTTTACTGTCCGTTATGCGATTATACATTCGACTCCAACAAACTTTAATACTAAAGTTTCATATTGTTCCAATCCCACATCGATCCACTGCTCTAGGGTTACCGATTGCACATCTCTTAGTTTCCCAATGACTCAGAACCTACTTAATATTCACTCCCAAACCTATCTAAACCGGCCGCGATGCGACCATGCATCCGGTCCCAATAAACTCCGGTATCAAAGTCTCACATTTTTCATATTTCACATCTAGCCATTGTTCCGAGGTTACTGATTGCACATCTCTTTGTTTCCCACTAACTAACAACCTACTTAATATTTACTCCCAAACTTATTTAAACTGTCCGTTATGCGATTATGCATTTGAGCCTAACAACTTTGGTATTAAAGTTTCACATTGTTCATATTTCCCATCTAGCTATTGTTCTAAGGTTACAGATTGCACATATCTTAGTTTCCTAATAACTAATAAACTTCTTAATATTTACTCATAAACTTATTTATACTGTCCGTTATGCGATTATGCCTTTGAACCTAATAGCTTTGGTATCAAGTTTTACATTGTTCGTGTTTCTTAGCTATCTATTGTTTTAAGGTAACAGATTGCTCCTATCTTTGTTTCCTAATGACTAATTAACTATTGAATATTTACCGCACTGATTACAACTGGTTTACCACTTAGTTGGAAGCCCGATTCTGGATTGTACTTCCTTCTTCTCTCTCACCTTCCCCCCTGCAGCTGACCGCCAGACATCCATTGTTTCCTTTCCCCCTGGTACCTGTTTCGTTTCTTCTCTTGGTTTTCCCCTTCCTCACTCACTTTCTTCTTCTTCTTCTTCACCGTTAGCCTGCTCCTCTTCAGTCCATTAGTGCGTAGAGTCTTCTTTTCTCTTTTCAGAT
>JABXWE010006537.1:0-47295 GCA_014611495.1 Limonius californicus | reverse complement strand
CGGGGGGGGGGAGGAAGGGGGGTTACGAAGGGGTACTTCGTTTGAAAATTACCTAATACAAATGCATCCCTCACTTCAAAAGTCACCGCACGCCACTGATACTCAATGGTTTCTTACCCAGGTACTGGTGGCTGACGAGAAGCCTTCTGGCTTACAAAAATAAGTATAAATGGTTGAAATCATATAGACACACACATTTTGTTTACTACAGCGAACCATAACAGAAATGTTTATTGATTATACTGTATAATCAACAAAACGAAATCAAATTGACTGTTTAGTTAGCTTAAATTATTAAATATGTTTATGTATTTAGACAACACCGCCAATCATGAATACAGATAACCGCATTTACCAATAAATATAGACGAAACTGAGAAACGCCAGTGAATGTAAATGGCGCAACTAAATTTACAAATAGTCGGCGTAATTGGGATAAAGTTTATTAGTCGACTGTTATTGTTATAGGTATATTATCCTCTGTTATTGTTCTGTGTTAGTAGATATTTGGTTATATGAAACGAATGTTGACATTTTGCTATTAAAAATGTCAGTAAGTTTGAATGACATTCTTTAGTATATTGAGGTAGGCATTCGGCCGAAGGAGAACTGGTGCTAAAAGCCGTCTATGTAATTTCATGTGGTATAAAAGAATATGCTATTGTTGCGTTGTATTTACATTCGTCGTGATAAACCACACAAAATATGTATACTCTCTGATTAGAAAATAAAATACAGTGCGAAACATATGCTTACGAAATAAGAAAGAACCATCCTTTACAAGATTTTACCGTATATCATTGTTGTGATGACGTTATCAGTTCTTATGGTTATTTTGCAAACCTGCAATGATTTTTTATTTTTAGTATAACGGTGCATTGAAATTTCAGTGTTATAATAACTGTTGCACTGTGGAACGTAACCGGAATTTTTACGTTTGGTTTTTCCCTTAATGCGAAACGCACATGGACCCCCGTTTTTATCTATTACATTAGTTTCTTAAATTTGCACAACGTGGCAGTTGCTTAGTTGCCAGTAATAATTATAATATTTTGATCAGTACATTCTTTCCATCTCAACTCTCAACCAAGTTTTGCAACATTCTGTATGTGTCAGTTGAATCTATGAATGCAGCTAAACGAAGCAATAAATACCGGGCATAACGACTTCCATTACTTTTTCGGAAGAAAACGAAGGTTATGTACGCTATGCAGATAATTCATAGATTTTCGTATTATATTATGTAGTTTACTCGCCTAAATGGAATACCGAAGACTACGAGTACTAAACAATGTGTGAAGTGCTGTTAATCATGACGAATACTTAACATCATTGCAGTTGCCCCATTACTCTACATCATGGTTATGCACAGAGCACTGTTTACCTGGTTCATACTGCTGGTGTTTTTTGTACTTTTGTGCCTACGATTAGAATCTCGAACTCATTGGAATTGGTTTATAATTTTTCTGCCTCTGTGGGTATACGATGCCATTTTATTAATATATGCTCTGTTTAATATTGTAATACATTGTAAACATGAAAATATTAGAACCTTAGCTAAAAATAAGAATAATTTATTTGTATTGATAGTTGCTTTAAAAATAGCTACTCAAATTATTATATGTCTGAAGTTGGAATACCACTCTTTAAATTTGTCTGTGTATCATGTTTTGACTCCCTTATGGATACTTTTACCAGTTCTCGTTATTGATGTATCTTTTACCTTGTTTAAAAATACAAATAATTATTAGTGTTGATTAACTGTATTATCAATATTGCCAATAACAAGCTTCAGTTAAATAGGAGTATCAAATATTTTGAGAAAGAGCTGTTGATGCATATTTTCTTGAAAAATCCGTAAATAACTACAAAAATGTGATTGGGAAACAAATTCTGTATTATATATTACTATGAATTTCTGTACGGCAAAACGAACAAATAAAGTATATATTTGTTACTAGCGAATTATTCTAAATTTAAGCAACGGAGGAAGTAATGAAAATATTGACCTATGGTTTTTATGTTTAAAATTTAAACATAAAAACCATTACTTTAACATCAATTTAATATTTAAAATTTAAATATTAAATTGATGTAACTAAGTATATGCATGTTAAAGTGGTCTTACTATCATAAATTACAAGGGAATTTAAATGGAACTGTTACCTTCATGTTCATACCGTCAAAATACTGACTAAATAATTCTACCAAACTAATTAGTTTATTTTCAGTAAACAGTAAAAATTCCTAACAAGTATTTATTTAGGAGCTACTAAAGTGGCTCAAAATATGCTAAAATAGACGTTTTCACTGTATGTACATCAATATACAACCTTTCTATATCTGTTTTTTAGCATAGTGGAAAACATATCTAGGATTGTAATAAAATAAAAAAATTATCAAAAAGAACTGATAATAAAAATAGACAAAATTATTGTAAGAATACCATCAAATTAACCTACATTTATGAGACATGTTGATTTACTTTAGTGAACATTTTTAACCTCATTACAATTCACTAACCTTTATGAACTTAATGCACACATCCCCAGTGTCAAAATTTGTCTAATACTCATAAAATCAGAGAAATGCGAAGACAGTAATCACTTCATTTTGTTGTACACTAAACACATAGCCTCTTATATTGGCTGCAGTTCCCTTGCCAGCGTTCAGATAGACGACCCAAAGCCCTGGAAAGGACAAGGAAGGGAATATAAAGTTTGCAGAAGAAGGTTATGCTTGATTTTTAAATCACAGACTGGTTTAGGATCGTCTTAATTTCCTGAAAGGAATCTTACATAAATACATACAAAGAAAGTGACAGCCTGCTGTACAGATTTATCCACAAAATTAGTATTATATAAAAAATTATTTTTGATTTTATTCTTATCTTTATATACAAAGTGATTTTTTAAAAAGTCAATTGCAGTAGCCTAGGGATTGTCCCGTCTATATTAAGCTTTAGAATCTGACAATATGAAAATTGTAATAGAAAGAAAGAAATCGTGACGAAAAACCTGTAATTTACTTACCTTAATAAATTACAAATCAGTTGCAACTAAATACTTGTTCATTTTCACATTTTGTTGGGCCAAAATTTTTAACTACCTGAACTGTCACACAGTTTGACATACAGGTAAATGTCATTCAAAGCTCATTACAGCTGACTGCAGACAGAATAGCTTTTTTTCTAGGCTTGCTGCAATTGACTTTTTAAAAAATCACTTTGTATGTATGGAGTGTTTATATGAATACTACCCAGCTAATGAAATCGAAAGTTTCAGAGATGTATTCATAACAATTATAATGTGTAACTATAAGAGCATGGCAGATACGATCAGATAATTTGCTTTTCCAAATGTGTACTGTTTTTAAGAAACTTGGCTACTGTAATGATGCACTCGGTATATTTTTTATTTGAGGTTTCGAATGGAACTTTATTGAGATGCTTTATTTGTCATTTTCGGACGATATTTTTTGTTATGGTTTCAAATACATTGTCAGCAGTTAAACAAACATAAAAATCACTTGCAATACTTTTCAAATACTAGGAGAAAAATAATTTTAAAAATACATTTTAAAGTAGGTAATTTCGGATATTTAGCGTTACATTCCTAATATGTGAAATTGTATTTAAAATATGTGAAATTGCAGCCCTGATATGTGAACATATACTTACTGTTTTATCCTTTACATAATTTAAGTAAATTGCAATTATTTAAATTGAAATCCATTTCAAAAAACCGTAAAATCAGTAACTTATAACAAAAACCAGGAAACTGCCCGCAATAATATTGAAAGACAGTAAACTGTATCAAACTACAAATTTAGATAATAATTATCTAAATTTTTAGTTTGATACAGTTTACTGTCTTTCAATTATAATTATTATAATTGATAGACGAATTCGACATCGTTCGGTAATAAAAACTCATATTGACAATATGCCAAAAATCTGTACCTACTCGCTCTGCTTGTAGTGGGTTATTTCGGAACGCAATGTGTTTTGTTTTGTAGCTTTGGCATACAAAAATGTCATCTGTCTTCTGCAAGTAAATTTTTCACATCTATGATCCATAAAAATTAGAAAAAAGGAAAGTTTACATTATATTTACATAAACGTAGAATTTGTAGATGTACCAAGAATAATTAATTTTGTCTACTACGCAGTCTGTATAAAAATCTGTTCAAAATATAAAATCAATTGTTACGGCGAAACGACAGAAAGTTAGGTTAATTTGCATTTTGTAATATCCTATTTACGAGCAACAATTATGAAATCTAAGAAAAATAAAGATAAAACAGAAAGTAGCAGCAGTGATAGTGACAGTAATGATTCGACATCTTCAAGTAATGATGGAACCAAAAGCAAAAGCTGCGAAACTAATTCAAAGAAAAGGAAGGCTGAATATACTTCATCAAAAGATCATAAGCATAATCATTCATTAACACGACCTGCCGAAGAAGAATTTTCAAAGAAAAAAGAGGATTATCGAAAATACAAAAAGTCTAGGTAAGTACAATACTGTTTTGAATGCTTAGATAGAGCTAACTAATAAATTTTATTTTAAACTGCTATGTAGACAATCATTGTGGTAAATAAACTGTATGGCTTAAGTAAGACTTTCTTTTTGTTTTCCACAGTCGACGCTTATTGATCACACAGTATTGTATATTATGTTACATCGATTTCGAAAATAAATAAATTTATTACGCACATGTATTATAAAATTCTGTTACATAATTGTCGCAGCTATATCAGTCTGTTGGGCATTTGTTTGTCTAAAGTGTTCTAACAAATACTGTCATGTCATATATCCGATGACCACATACAACTATTACAGTGATTACCTAAATGACTACCTCGTAAAATGTCACTATTATAAAGTTAACTAGATAAAATCTAGAAAAAAGTAAGAACAAAAATAGGAATTATACCTGAAAACTATTCTTAGATAAAAATTATCTATGAAACAATCAGATAAAAATCTTCTTGTAAAATCTTTTTACCAGAAATTCCCGGAAACAATTTACATAATATAAACATACAACTCCTAATTGTCTCTAAAATTTCCATGTTTTATTTTTTATGATGCACACCCTTACAGGTTCAGTGAACTAAAAAAAAAAGTAATTGCAAGTCACATGTTTTTGATAAACTACCTAAATTTATAAACAATGTGGCTGCAAGTCAGTGGTAGGAATAGGTTTTTAAAAATGGGTGAACATATTATGGCTTGTAAATCTAGATTAGTCCATAATATGTGAAACCATAAGTGATATTGGTATTGTGTTATTTGCATAGCCTCTTCCGAATTCCTCATCTTATACAGTTGAACTTCTGTAAGTTGAATATCCATTGATCACTGAAAACATTGGAGTTATAGAAATACTTACACAAAATGAGTAAAGTAACACTTCCACATAGTAAATATATGACTACACTACATTAAATTAACAAACTTTATATGTTCGTCCCTCGCAAGGCAATGGCAAACCAGCGAGGTATTCTGCCTAGTAAATCTTCTCTGGAGTAGAAGTGTTTACACTTCCCGTGGTTCGTAGCCCACGTTAAACTGTAGGTCCTCTATGTCTGTGACACTCTAAAAACGCGCAACACAGGCATAGGAGAGAAGATCGCTACGTCTCGTAAGAGATAAAGCACTCTAAGAAGAAGAATATGTTCGTATAAATATATATAGCATACATGTACTACACATAATATGAACAAAAAATGTACTGAATCGGAAACATTATTTCTTAAAAAATCTGTGATTTTTGATTGTTATAGGTTAAAAAAATCATTAAAGTTTTCTGAAGTTGTCAATGCGCTATACACATCGTCCATAACAGTGGTTTTAGAACAAAAGTATACACTACATTTGCTTCAAAAATGCTGCATTTCTTTGTTTGAAAGCGGAATTGGCACTGTCAGAGTCTCTTCGTTATCAGATAAGACAACTTCATGAACGCGTTTGCAATTTTGTTTAAAATTTCAGTGTCTGTTGGACAACCACATCGTCATCTACAGACAAATATTCGTCAAGGAACATTATTTTTTATTACCTTCGATTTATTGATTATAAATGTCAAACGCGGACTTCATGTCCTTCATTCCAGTTGATTCTCCTTGTTCTTTGAAGCCAGTCTTTGCAAAACAATATTTTATGGTTGTTTGCTGGACATGGATATCCAGCGCTTAAGTTTGTAATGGCATCCCATAGAAGTAATCTGGTCTGTTGATTGTCGTCTTCTAGAGTAGCTAAAGTTTTTCTCACAATTCTTGTGCAGTGGAATTTCATATTGTTAATCACTTCCTAGTCCATAGATTGCAGCTTTGACGTCACCTTTGCCGGGAGAAAAACAACAATTAAAAGAAAGAATGGGTATGCACTTTAAAATTTCTGTAATTTACAGCCCGTTTTTTAAGGGGGATTTTAGAAACGGGGTTTCTGCAAAAATGATCTAAGCTATAAGGCGATTATCAGTACCTACAACAATTATGAATTTTAAGGGTCACTTCCATCTTTAAACATTTTACCTTTTCTTACCCAAAAACAAAAATATACACTACAAAAATTCAAGTTAAGGAAGTCCACTGGGTTCAAAACTCCCACAATGGACTTCGAGTTATGGAAAAATTCCATTTGGAGAAATTCGAATTATAGAAACAATTTTTAAGGTAAACCGCGATCCTGAGGCAGAAATTTCTTTGCAAATTGGAGACAGAAAAATTCGACTTATAGAAGTTCGACTGTAGTTACCAAGTAAATTTTTAGTAGAGTGTATCAAATAAAATGAGGAATTATGCAGATTGACATGAATTAACAATCACTAAATAAATAAAAAATTATTGGCATAATTTTATTTTAATGTACCTATTGTTGATTTGTAAATTGTTAAATATAACAGTTATTTTTTGAAGTACAATATGTTTTAGAACAAGCAGCTCCTTATTCCTACAATTGTGCAAGAGTCTCATATTTTTTATTTCCTACGAAATAATGTAAATAATATTCTATTGACATTGACGAGTTAAATTGGATTAATTATAAATGTATATTAAATTTATTCATATACATACAAGGTGTCCTCAAATTGACGCACATGCCTTTGGGATTTGATTCAGGGGACTAAAACATCGAAAATAATGAGTGGAAATTTTTCCGATAGAACTTGGTTATCAAGTTATTGATAAATAAGTAAATAATAAGTTTTATAGCACGGTCGCTCCAATTAGTTGTATAACGTAATTTAATTAGGTGATTATGTGATGTTAGAAATGTATTAATGCTGTGGATCTTGAAGCTCGTATTCACGCTACTGTGGCGTCAATAAACGAAAATATGCTACAGAGGTTTCGTCCTTCCATGATAAATCGTGCGAATGATTGCCTTGAAGTAGGAGGCAACTTATTTGAATACATTTTGTGACAACAGATGTGGACAATACCTTTTTACTAATATTATTCATTTTAAAAAAGTTGAATTTAAAAGTTAAATGTTTGTCGTTATCAATAACTCGATAACGTAGGACAACCGGAAAAAATCCATTCTTCATTTTCGATTTGATTTAGCCCCATGAATCAAATCACAAAAGCACGAGCGTTAATTTTGAGATACTTTGTATAATCAACTCCCTTTTATCCCATTTGCCGTCTGGTTAAATATTTTCTACAGGTTTCACTTGCTGTTTGTTAGGGCATGGTGGGGTCACTAGTGACCTTACGCTGTTCAAATATTAGAAGCACTTCAAAGAGAGCCATAGTTTATTTGAACTATGGTATCGCATAATTATATCTTCTAAATCTGTACGCTTGTTTACAATTTTTGCACTATTCATATACTAAACCTAAATAGATTAAATATAAGACCAGCAGTTGAAATTAATATTTATTTTTTGTCAGAACCTGTTGGAAACATGGATTCATAATTTTTGTATTACTTAAACAGAAATGAAGATAATTATAATCATGACGATCAAGATCACAATACAAAAGAAAGACATAGAAGAAATGAAGAACCTACAAGTAGCAAGCATAATGATAATTATGGCAATAGAAAGCGGGATAGTGATGATAAGAGTAGAAATGAGTATAGCAAATATAAGAATCGTAGAGATGAAGAGCCTACTCGCTATGATAGAAACCGAAGTTATCGTACATCGAGCAATAACAGGGAGAGAACACGAGAAGGAGAAGACAGAAGGAATACATCATCAGATGGAAATAGATCCAAAAATCGATATGCTGATAATAGCAGAGGCATGAAATATAGGTAAATGATGCAATGTATGTCTTGTGTTAATATTGTATTTTTTAGATTAAAGTAAATATATAAAATCAAATTTAAATACACTAACACTACTAAGGTTAATAAAATTTTTTTTTTAATGTGTATGCAGATTAAATATGTCGTAGATTTATTTTATTGTTCTTGAAGAGTACTCTTTTCTGTCATTAACCATAGTTTTCTGACAAAAATACCCAATTATCACAATAATAGTCTCATATAATTTTTGTTAGTTTAGGTAAACAAACTAAATTACACCATAATTTATAAAAATATCGTTGATTTTCTGTAGCAGAAATAGACGGGACAGAAGTCGAAGTCGTTCATTTGATCATGCCAATGCACAATGGGGAAAATCAGATCAGAGTGGTGCAAAAAAAGAAAGAGACAAACCTACAGAAAAGCAAAAGCCAAATTTTGGCCTTTCTGGAAAATTAACAGAAGAGACTAATACCTACCGTGGTGTGGTTATAAAATACAGCGAACCTCCAGAAGCAAGAAAACCAAAACGAAGATGGCGTTTGTATCCATTCAAAGGTGAAAAGGCTTTGCAAACGTTATACATTCATCGAGAAAGTGCTTACTTAATAGGACGAGATCGTAAAGTTGTTGATTTGCCAGTTGATCATCCATCTTGTTCTAAACAGCATGCAGTTCTCCAATACCGCCTTGTGCCCTTCACAAGAGATGATGGCACAGCAGGTTTGTGTTCTGTTATTGCATTAAAGCCCAATATTTTGATGTATTAAAGAAAATGGTTTAGACATATGCATGGCAGAAGTTGAAGAGTTTGTGTCGGATGTTATAAATGAGGTGTATTGTAAATGTGTAATTGTTTTTAAGACAAAGTGATAGTAAGTACAAAGGGTTCTAGATAATAGGGGAATAAACTATTTTGTGTTGCGGGAAGTCCTAGGGCATGGACAGACAGCAGCCTCTATAGCCGGGAACTTAAATCAAACTTAAAATATTAAAATTTTCATTAAATGGAAGAACGTAAGCAAAAGTAACTGTAAACATAAAAATAAGTTGCAAAGTGAAAACATTAATGCGATGCATGTGCCTGTTTTTCAGAAAATAGCTTTTCAAATCTGGGCTCTGTAATCATCAACACAAAATAATATCATTTTCAAGTTTGGAGCGATTTCTTACTTTTGTTTTGATGACGGTCATAGAGGACAAACTTAATTCACACAAATATGACGTAGTAAATGACACTAATCACTTTATAGGTTTCTCCGCAAGCTCGGGGATTTTTGCATTCTTTTAGTCCAAAATTAATCCAATCTACGCTCTGGGAAAAGAAGTCTAGTTTCAAAATTCCATAACATGATATTTCAATAAGTGTTTCTTTCATGTTTGTCGAAATTCAGCTTGTTTAACGGAATTGTCTAAAAACGGATTTAGTATCCATCTGTAATTGTCATAACTGTTTTGAATTTCTTTGGGGAAATATTCAATGAGCTGTTGTTTTAAATTGTGCAAAGTAACTTGTATATCTGCAAACATGTGCTCAGTGTTTATCATATTATCATTCTTAACTAAGTCTTCCATGAGTTCTTGAACGCACTGAAATGAATCAAACTTCGTTCCTCCATTTGAAGTTTACTTAAAATCAAGTTTCTTTATAAATCCGTTAATTTTGTGCATGGCTGTTTTTATGTTAATATCACGGCTTTGCAAACTGCTATTCAGAGTGTTTAAGTGCTGAAAAATATCAGTAAGGAAAGCCAGCCGAAGAAGTCGAAGGGAATTGGAAAATATGTTTATTCCGGTTTCTCACCTTGCAAGTATATCAAAAGTTCCGCTTTTAACTGGAAAAAACTTTTCAAGACCTTCCCCTTCGAAACCCATTTTACTTCCATGTGAGAAAGAGGGTTTGCATATAAAGACCTGATGTCTTCACAAATTTTTCGAAAAATACGAGTCTTCAATGCTTTTACTTATATTTATAACAAATAAATAAATAGTGTTACTTGCTAATAGATGGTGTCAGTTGGTCGTTTAGCCGCCAATCATGAATGAACTAGGGTACTATAAGAGAGGGGGTTGCAAGAAAAATTTTAGCCAAAAGGGGGTCGCGCTTTAGAACGTGTGGAAACGGCTAGTTTATTATATTCCTTTCCTTGTTTGTTCCGGAGCTTCGGATCATCTATCTGAACACTGGAAAGCAAACTGCAGTCAATGTAAAAGGCAATTCATTTAGTGTACAGCAATAAATCAGTTCGAGACTTTTTTACGATTTTACAACGCTCTTCCTATCGCCTGTCGCATTTGCAAATACCTAAGTTTAAAAAAGCAAAAATTCTTTATTAGGGGAAGCTCCTCCAATGACCAACATTTTAAACCAACTCCCGTCGGAATCAACCAATAAACGTAATAACGTATCGGTATCGGTAAAACCGCTAATTTGGCACCCCCCCCTTCAAGTTAACTTACTGTCGCAATTGAAGGCGGATCTGGATTAACACCATCAGTTCCTCAAGGGTTCCTACGAATTATATTTAATTGCCAAATATTTGTTTCTATGCTAATTCTTTGCAGATACTAGGTCATTGAAATATTGGGCGTGTTATTTAGAGACGCAGTTTTAAACATACCTTTATTGCAGGTAAACGAGTACGACCTTATATAATCGATTTAGAATCTGCTAATGGTACCTACATAAACAACAAAAAAGTTGATCCAAAAAAATATGTGGAATTACTGGAAAAAGATGTTATAAAATTTGGATTTAGCTCCAGGGAATATGTGTTACTACATGAAAACAGTAAGGATGAAGCACAAGATGATGACGTCAAACAAGAAACTGAAGAGGAAGTTAAAGTAAAAGAGGAACAAGAGTGATGTGATGTACAGGATAATTTGAAATTTCAATTTTTTATTATAGTTTTAGTAAATTAAGTAATTTCATAAGGATACAAATAAGTACTTTGTTATAATGTGAATGCATTGCTAAATACTTATCTGTATGTTAAATAAATAAATATATTATAGGGTAGTATTGAAAAGTTCAGGAGTAAATGTTAACTATGTATTATATATTTGCAATAATATAAATTATTGGTATCATCGGATATTAACATTAACCATACTCAATTATAAACCCGTAACAATTAGAAATCCTGAGATTTCTGGATATAGCAACAAATACCCTTCCCTTTACTTACACATATGTGTAGAAAACAATTAACCCTATAAATTACCAAATAATAATAATCATTATTATAAAGCTTTCACAGGCCTTAGAGGCCCATCGCTTTTGGTGTGAGACAAGGCTAAGCTAGTTTGTGCAATGCACAACAGGGCCCGACTGCGAATTACCATGTGCCATGTACTTGCCAGTGTATGGTGTATATTTTGTGTATATGATCTTGTTACTCCTCTAATGTGATCATAACACGAGGAGTGCCATTAATTTGATCCTCAATGGGAAATGGAGATGGGGACCCAGTACCAATCACCCAGGGAATTAGAAAATTTCTGACCCTAGAGAGATTAGAACCGGGAAGCGTTCGGACTATTACATCCAAAGCTTGGCTCTTCTACCACTGAGCCATCCCCGCACTGCTACCAAATAATACTAAATCTAAGATAAATTGCAGTTAATTACTTTAAACTACTATCAAATAAAAGTTATCACAGTCTTCTTTGACAAAGTAAATGTACAGTGTGATTGTAAATGATTGAGGCTAGTTTCAATTTACCGCCTTAAGAAATTATTGTCATGTTGGTAGCAAATACAGTAATTCTGTCAGTGCCGGCCTCGGTGGTCTAGTGGTTAGCGCATTTGCCTTTAGATCCGAGGGACGCGGGTTCGAACCTGGCTGAGGTCGGCGAGATTTTTCTAGCGGGGAAAAATCTGAAAATGCGCCTTCTGTCGGATAAGAAGTAAAGCCGTAGGTCCCATGCCACTGCGATGTGTGACACGTTAAAAATCACTCCTGGAGTTGGAATTACCCCAGATAGGCAAAATTCTTAGTTAGGGTGTACAATGGGCTATATGGCCTAAGTGCATAGAGATGCTTGGAAAACCGCGTCCTAGATCTCGCTCTTTCAAACCAAGCAATCCTGTCAGCTGTTTATTTCTCATCAGTGGCGTCTGAAATAGGGATATACATATATTAATTGTTAATAACGATTTTAATCAATAGTTTTATCTTTTTAATTAAAACAATTAATACACAATAAACTTAGAATATCGTCTTAACAATAAGTGAAAATATTACAAACTAATTTAACAATATTTTACAACAATTGTTCAATATGCCCAGCAAATATCATAAATACGGCGACCATGAAATATGTATTTATAAAAATATTGATATAGCCACAACCAACATGTGAAATACACTAAAATTTGTAGCGGTAAATTCAAACTATCCTCAATCATTTACAATCACACTGTATATCTGGAACGTGCTTTGCACAGACAGGTTAATTTTTTTTTTCTATTTCGGTTTTATAAAACCGTTCTAAGCGCACTGTTTTAGCTTAAAAACAGTACGTTAAGGAGGCCTATAATCGTACTGTTTTTAGTTTGTTTTTTTACGATGTTGGTAGTTCGATTTGAATTTGAAAGTTTGAAATGTCGGTTTCAGCCATATATCTAATATTTAAATATTAGATATATGGTTTCAGCCACCTGTCAGTGCTGCCATAAGTGTTTATAAAAACTCCCTAGTAATCGATTTGACGTAAAATTTTCTACATAAATTTATTTAAAATACTCTTAAACTTCCTCAATAGAAAAAATAGTATAAAGAACACGTTTCATAAGACCACTTGTCGCACTCGTCCGTTGAAAAACTCGACGCTTCGCGTCTCGTTTTTCAAACTTGGACTCGTGCGTTAAGAAAAGGCCTTATGAAACTAGTTCTTTAATATACTATATTCTACTCTAAATAATTACTTGAAACGGAGCTATTCAAAATTATTTTCCATGATCTTATATAGTTGTTCATACTCTATCCAGCCCTTTAGTCAAGTCACTAAGAGACATTAATATTTTCATTAAATAAAATTTCTCGGATTTTTACAGTTAGTTGAAAGCTTACAAAATCGTGACAACACTATTATGTTTGTTTTTACTTTAAACATAAGGTTTCTAAAAAAACATTTAGTCCAGTTATAAAACTGTGGGAAAAAGTAGAGCAAAAATAGGAAATCGAAGTTGGGAGCTTTCGATGGTTAAATTCACCCAATATTAAATTGTAATGACACTTTTTTTTGTAATATAGGTTTGGTCGTCGCTTATGTATAAGCAGGTTTTATCTTTTTTTCGAAGGTCTGCGACAAAGATATTTTTTGGCTTCCTTATACAGTGTGACCTAATTCTTTTTTCTAAAACAATGTGCAATGTACCTGTTATCAATTGTTTTCGTTTAGCTCCGGCGACTTGTTTCTTGATTTTCATTTTCGGAAAGGAATTTGTTAAAAATGTTTAGAACTTGATGATGATTTCATAATTTACAAAATGCGAGATGAATATTTTTTTAAATGAACTGCATTTTCAAATTGACTTTATTACGAAACAATTTATTCTTCTTAGGCAGGGGTGGGCAAACTTAATACTGGTATGATCGACATTAACTTTTCTTATTTATGCGCGATCGACTTCGAAAAATGGGTTAAATTAAAAACAAATAAAAATGTAATTAAGGTCTTTATTGATAATAATATATTAAATACATTGTATTTACTGTTTTGTGCAATGTACTTTATTAATAAATATTTTGGATTAATTTTTTGATGCAGATGCGTGACATTCCATTTCAACAACAAGTCTTGTAAAGTTAGGTTTGTAATCACTGATGCACAATCGAATAGATGCCATTAAGTGGTCATCAGTCAGAGAACTCCTAAATTGCGATTTGATGTTTTTCATTTGAGAAAACGCTGCTTCACATAGATAAGTGGAACCAAAAAATGCAAATATCCTCAATGCCGCCAATCTCAATCATGGATATTTTTCTTCTGGTAATAAATTCCAAAAATAATTTTCATTTGCACGTGCTTTCAGAATTATATCTGATTGTATTGTTAAAATTTCTAACTCTAGATCTGATGAATGCAATTGAAAAGTATGAGTTAGATTTGATGAAATATCCTCGTTATCGAATTCTCCAAAAGGAAATGGAATAAATTCAAAAATCAGTTAAAGATTATTGAGATTTGCAAATCGTCTCTCAAATTCTTGATTAAAACTTTTCAGTTCAGAACAAAACATTTCAATATTACATTCACCAGTAAGTTTAATATGTTTTTCTAAATATGGAAAATATTTAAAATTTTACCTTTTTAATTGTGAAGCAAAAAGTTTTAATTTTGCTTTAAAAGCATTTACCGAACTGAACAACTCAATAATATTTTTTCCTTTTCCTTCTAATTGTAAATTAAGTGAGTTGTAATGGCCCATAAAATCCGTAAGAAATGCTAATTTTTTTACCCATACTGGATCTTCCAATTGTTCATGTTTTTCTCCCAATGAGTCCAAAAATGCAATAATTTCAGGCAAAAGATTTAGAAATCTTTCCAAAAAACTTCCTTCTTTTATTTTTTGTTTTCTTAATTCGGTATTAACAGGGTAATCATTTTTATAATTTTTATGCAAACTCGAAAAATGTCTTTCGAGATTTCCATTCTTGGGCAAGGCGACTGTAATATGACATGTCAAACATAGGCATTTATCCTTATACATAGTAAAAAAATAAAGCTCTTCCCATTCATTATGGAAATTATATGTTGTTTTGTTTTTCCATATTCATTTTTATTTTATCTGAAATTAAAATTATTAAATATAGAATATTAAACCAAAATTTTATTTTATCTAAAATTGAGATTAACCTTTGTTGCGCTGTGTGGGACAATTCACTACCTCGGTAGCAGAGAGACGAATGCAAATTGCAAGTCAGTTGAATCTCAATTGCCGCGAAAGTAACGTGCTTGACGACAACGTCGAAAATAAAATGCCATTTTTACTATATTTATTGCTTTTAATTTAGCAAAATACGAAACATATGTATATAAAAATATATAAATAAAATATATTTTAAAATTATGCATAAAATCTTTGATAATTGCTAAATCATTTCTATCAAATATTACTGGGGTAAGCAATTGTCCCGCACCGGGCGTGACGAGCACCGTAAGAAAAAGGTTAAATATAAAATATTAAACCAAAAATTTTATTTTATCTGAGATTAGATTCTATATTTAATACTCTATATTAGTAAACCAAAATTAAATATGTTCAATAGATTTACTTACGCAAAAATAGAATCTTAATAATGCGAATTGTAAATACACAATTTCTTTCTCGCTGTTTGCTTCAGCTCAGTACACTGCATCACAAAACAAAGTACGGTAAGCAACTGTAAGCCGTATGCACTCTGAGTAGCGACAGCTAGTTGCATCTCACCGCAAGCGCAGTATTAAGACAAGGTGTATAGCGGGGAGCAAAAATAAAAAGTGCGTACGCATACAGTAGAATGAGTAGAAGAGAGTAGAAGCACTGCTTGGGAATTAGTCATGTCAGTTGTACAATAGATACGTGTTTAATTTTAAATTCATGTTTCATCGTCTGCTAAATTTTTAGTACACATTTTAAATTAAAAGATTTGAAATTAACCTAGTAAATTATTTAAAATGTCTGCGATCGACTGTCGAACTGTTCGCGATCGACCGTTTGCCCACCCCTGTTCTTAGGCTTACATACTCAAATTCATAAATTGTTAAGATATTTTTTTTTAATGTGCCTCCTAACTGTATTTGTAAAACAAATAATAAAGCTGCTTGTTAAGAACAAAATGTTACTCTAATATATTTCGAATTAATGTTTTCAGTAGAGACTGCCTTATTTTGTTTCATTGGAACCAGGATACTGTTAATTCATTTTTACAAGTAATGCTGCTAAGGTACATTTACTTATAAATATTTTATAACATTTTCCAAAAAGGTAGGTAAACCCGTACAACAATCGAAAAGTTTATAATTAAACTTTTGAACAAAGTCAAATTTCGAATAATATGAAATTAAAAGTTCTCAAATATAGTGTTGTTCCTAGAGTCCACAATTCCTTACAAATTGTTTATTGTAATTTCAGTTTTTTTTATATAACAAGAGACCGTGTGTTCTTTGAAAAAAACAAGAGCATTAATAATAAATTGACCTTATAAAAGTGCAACTTTTTGTCCATATAGCCAAAGGTCTAGTTTTTACTGTTTCTGAGAACCTAATGGCGGAGTAAATTTGGGACACTGCACTGTATATATAGGGTGGGAAGATGTGACTACTAGAAGAGTAAACAAAATCAACTTTATCCTATAATTGTTGTGCCAGTGGCAACTGCTTGTCAGGATTTCAGAGTAATTAGAATATAAACCTTTTAGAAACAGGTTTGATATTTAGTGTCATAGACTATAACCGTCAAATTGTAAAATTACACCAAATCCTGCACACCGATACAAGCTTAGAACCCTTAGCTTTCACACAAATGTACTGCCATTGTTGATTACTCTATGGGATTATTAATTTGAAGTTGATTTGTTTAGAAATGTTTTTGTAAAAACGAGGTTTCTGTAATCGCTGAAATGTTTATAAGTACATTTATATTTATTATTTCATTCAATTTGAAGTCTAACTTTTTAAACCTATTTTTTCAATTTTTAATTTAAGTTCATCTACATATGAATAAGTTTATTATTGTTAGATTTTAAGCTGCTAATATTTACAAACCTGTCATTTTTCTGTCTTTTATCATACCTGTCCTTGCAAGAATGATTAAAAATATATTGCACACACGGTATTTGCCGCAATACCAACTAATTAGTATTCTCTAATTGACAATAGAAAATTAACATAAAGAATTGAATTTATTAATGACTAATAACTCTACATCGCCCTATTCATTACATTTACCAGTCTAGTAAGTTTCCATATAGATAGCTGCAAGCCTTAGTGGGACCAGCAAGATATCCTGATATAAGCCCCCTTGGGTACTTTCCTGCTGCAGCTCTTTTCTAGTTAGGACTATTAAATACCATGGTGAAGTAGTGATTATTTTGTTTATATTTGCTAAAACTATTTTCAAACTGGGCAGACTTCCTGGGAATAATTAACATTTTCTTAACGGTACATTTGTATAAATGGCTACTATCCGTAGTAGAATATTTTGGACAATTGCAGATCCACCTCCACCACTTCACCTTGGTATAAATGGCTACTATCCGTAGTAGAATATTTTGGACAATTGCAGATCCACCTCCACCACTTCACCTTGTTCATTGTTCCAATTCCATTCTCCACTTGACCTTGAAGGTCATTTTGTAAATTCACCACCCACTTTACTATCAACGAGAAAGTCACTATCCCACGGCATTCACAGCAAGGGACTTGTTCAATACAATTACAATTAAAGGAGCGATTTATATATACAACTTTTATTTTATAAAATTGCATAAACGTTACACACAGGGGCGAAGTGGATCGTAGCGCAGTAACCTCAAGGTATAACCAATGCAAGAGCAACTATTTTGCAGGCGCTTGAAATCGCAATTGTTGAAAGCTTCTTCCAAGGCATCTACATGAAAACTAACTGTAACCCATATAAATGGCAATGCATTTTGTGAACTTAAAATAAATTGGTTACATAGTCTCAGTAATCAGATGAAAATATTAGACCTAATTAATAATTAAGTTCCCATATAGATCGCCATTGTACATTGATTTTACTGTATTTCTGAACCACTTTCGCAATTTTGTATAATCAGGTCTTATCATTTTTGTCACTCAATTACAATCCTGTATATGTTTCACTATCTTCCGTCACTCACTAGACATTCAAGGTTGATCGTTCTCAAATGAACAGCAATTATAGATAGACTTTATAATTCAAATTTGCACAGGTGTTTTTAGCTAAACCATGAACAAAAAAAATATTGATATTTAATTATTCTCGTTCATCTAGCCCTAAGTATGGGTTTTTTGCATTTCAAATTCAAAATGTAATTTCACGTGATTTATTAAGTGTTTTTAGAATTATATTTATTTTCGACGTCGCTTTTTAATTCAGTTTTTGACTGATGAATTATTGTTTGGTTATGCATCACGTTATTTCATATTTTTGTATTTAAAATTTTTTCCTACTTACTTGGTAAGTGTATATTGCTTTTTCTTCTTCTGACATTGTTTAGCATTATTTATTACTTTGTAGTCTGAAGATGGGGCGCTGCCGCCTTGAAAACGTTTACGAATAATTTTTATTTCATTAATCAATATATTACATTTGTGGGATTCGACTTTGTTTTATTTACTACGTTAAAAAAAAGAGGTTGAAGGGTATTAACAAATTCGCTGCTACTGTTAAATTTATGAATTTCATAAATGTATTAAAGATAAATTCACAATATTAAATATACAGGAAAGATTTATTATGTTTATTATTTAAACATTAATACAAAAGCATTTTTAACGTTTTCCTCCTACTCTGGGTGCAGCTTTCTGAGTCACCTTCGCAGCCTTTGTTTTTTGTACAAGTTTTGGTTTAGGAGGGGCTGTTGCTTTCTTTGCTGCTTTTGTGGACTTCTTCTGCTCTTTAGCGGCACTGAAAATTAATAATATTATATACAATAAATTCAATGCATATGTAGGTACTACTATAACAATTTTTTAACGGTTAAATCTAACTGACCGTAAAGGAATCATATATGCCGTGTGATCAGTTTGTTATATAGTAAAAAGAACTTTGTATCTCTGGTATCTCTCACACAGAATTGCCAAGATATATCATATTTGAAAATCAATAATTGTGTATCTATAACACCTTATAGTTGGTGTAGAGCTATTTGGTTAAACCATCTTAAGATGGTACCTGAAGATGAGCGCATTACAAGCAACTTATCTAAACGAGCCGGACTGAGTCGACATTTTAACTCATTTTCAGTTGTAACTGTATTTAGAGAATGCAAATCAATAAACAGTATCTGGCGTAAACATTTTACATAAATGACTTGTAATTGATATTTAATGTATTTATCCCTAAAACTACCACATGGCAGTAGTTGTTTTCAAACTTTTGAGCAAAACGGATCGGAGTTTAAAATGTGGAGGCCCTGGAGTGATGATGAAGGAGTCGCCAATGAAAATGTATCGCAAAAAAGTGGTGGAGAAATAGAAGATATCCAATGTAAAAAAACAATTATCGTTGGATGCCAAACAAATCATCCTAAATGTTTACAACAGCCAGGGAAACAGAACAGTATGACACCCATGATATCATCCGCAAAGGTTGGGCAGACGATTCTAATAAATGCAACAATGGATGTACCCCCTGCAAAGGGGAAAATGGTGATTTAGCTACATGTCAGGTCCGACGAAGGGTGGGTGCAGTGTAGACCTTTGATATCGGCTAAAAATGTTCGCGATTCGAGTTTAGATTACCATGAGTATATGACACCGGACTTGTTCGAGTCTTGGTTCGAAAATACTTTATTGCTGAATTTGCCCAGTCATTCTGTCATAGTAATAGACAACGCCAGCTACCATTCCAGGCAAATTAATAACCTGCTAAATTCCAATAGTTTAAAAGCAAACATAGCAAACTTTTTACTGAGCACGATATGTCTTTTGAAGAAAGCTACACGAAGAAGGAATTGTTGCAGGTGCTAAAAACAAAAACTTTTTCCATGCAATTTTATACAGACGATCTGGCAAGCAAATTAGGCCATACTGTATTACGTATGTAATGTATTGTATGTATTGTAATGTATTACGTTTACCGCCATATTATTGTGTATTCAATCCAACTGAGCTAATATGGAGCCAGCTCAAAAGAAATATTCACAAAGGAAACAAATCGTGCAATTTGGACAGTGAGGTGATACAACTCATACAACAGAAAATAGTTACATAAACGAGGGTACTTTTCATGAACAGGTAATAATTAATTTGGGTGGCGAGGATGATAGCAAAAGCGACGGAGACTGTTTTGACAAGTTAGATGAATTATGTGCAAGCGGACAATAAGTTATAAAACATTGTTTAAAAAATTATATTTGTTGTAACACGTATGCAATAAGTGAATTATGTTTTTTATATTGTGTTAACTTTTACTTTAAACAAAATACAGATTTTTTTTCAAATAAAATTTTAGAAGCCGGTCCTGGTATTTTACCTGCAGTACACCTTTTAAATGGGTTTTACATAGGATTACTACTTATGTTTTTAAGATGGTTTAACCGAATAGCTGTACGCCAAACTATAATTAAAGTTACTAAACACCGTTACTGTTAATTAATTGCTCAATTCAGTTAGTCATTACTTTTTACTAGGAATCATATTTTGAGGAGTTTACAACAATAACATTTTCCATTACTTTATAATTTTCTCATTTAATTGTAAGATTTGATATTCATTTGTAAATGAAGTAACAAAATCACCTTAATCAGTGAATAACTAGTCCACAAAACTATTTTGGCAGTATGCTATTATATTAGTTTCTTAAAATGTGTGCGATCACATTCTTTAACCAGTATTACGAATGATAAACGGAGGGCAAAATAATTACAAATTTAAAATAATTATGTATTACGATATTGTTAAGGATGGCATCTACACAAAAAAAATGACGGTCCCAAAAAAGAAATAAGTTATCATTAGTTTCTGCATAAGATGCTCTAATTAAATCATATACAGCTTTTATTAGGGACAAAATTAAAATAAACTTATACAAACTGTTCCAAAATTAATAAAAATTACTGATAAAAATTATCTTACCGTATTGCTTGTTCTCGCTGGGCTTTCCTTACTTCTGGCCTCTGGTTACGCTTAGCAATAATGTCATTAAGAGAAGCACCTACAATTGCACGCTGGAATTTTTGAGTTCTACGGGTGCGTTTCTTTGCTGCTTCTTCTTCTTGACCCTTCTTGTGCTTACGTCTACAAGATTATCTAAATTAAGCACCTAACAATTAGCTAAACATAGAAACTACATACCTGTACAGCACAGTCCATGTAACTTTACGAGGATTTCTCCTCATCAAATGGGCAGCCTCACATTTGGAATTCAAAAATGTGAATGTCTGAAAAAAATTAGTATCAAATTTTCAATATACACTAAATCTGTTTGAACTATAACTAATCTCATACAGTAGTTTACTATACAAGTAAATAAGTATCCACGTTCTTTAATTATACAGATTGAGTCTATTGGTATATACGGTACTAACAAATACAACAAAAATTTGAGGTGAAAATGAATTGGTAATTTGGCTGTATTAAGAAAAAACTACGTTAAACTGCAGTTTAGGGCCTACATTTACGCATGCGTGGATATTCCGCAAAATAGAGGTATGCGCATGTAAAGGAGTAGCGAACATGGCATGTGCGACGTTGTCACGTTTCTCGTTTTATAAGATATAATGGGGAAATGCAAAAATACAACAAAAGTTCCAATAATATATTTAAAATAAAAGTTTAAAAACGAAACAATATTAATATTAATAAAAATTTCATATTTACGCATTATGCTAAACGATGCTGATTGGAAACACAAATTAAAAATTCAGCAAACACATTTCCGTTCTTATATTGATTCCTCCACATAAATTCGCATAGATACGATTCAAAAAGGGCTTCGGACATTCCAAATTGTCGACGGAGCTTTCTTTTCGCACACATCCACATATTTTCCACATTTTGGGTATACACATTTGGGTCGTCAGGATTTACGAAGTTATGTTGGTGGACGAAGACGCGTCCATTGTCCAACCTAAACCAAAACCTCCACCAAAAAACATTTTCCAGAAGGTCTTTCAATTCCCCAAATACCCAGTGCCCTTCCCGCCATTGTCCTCGGTGGTATTTTTTGTGGGAGAATTTGGACTCGTCTATTTCTACAATTTTGCAGACCAAATCTTCGTCTAAACCACCTATTACATTGGGGTTATTTTCTAAATCAGCCTCACAAATATCACAGCAGAAACTGCACCAATCTACAATAGTATGTGTGGACCGTTCTCCAAGTTGGGCCTCATGAGCAATGTTTAATTGGGAAAAATCTCTGCACCAACCGTATATAATAATTATTTGGTTTAATGGCTCCGGGAAAAAAACGAGCCGCTTCGGATACTTGCCGCCTTTAGGCATTGTTTGCATTGCCATCGATAGCCATCTGAAAGTTGAGACCTCTTCACAAACGACATCGCTACATGGACACAAGGCACTCATTGTTATTTCTAATAAGGCAACGCTTCGCACACCACTTGATACAATCTAATATTGTTGGAAACATAATGCTACGAAAAGTAATATTCTCTGGTCTAATATCTTGAATGTTAATCATTTCATTGATATTAACTAGAACTTCTGGTGCAATAGTACCGCGACCAGCCATTTTGCTATTTTACACATTGTAACACGGCAACGCTGTATACATCTGCAACCCTCCTGCCTGGGCATATCCACGCATGCTTAAATGTAGGCCCTAAACTGCAGTTTTATCAAAAACTAAATTTGAATATAAATAAAAAATGTGAATGGTTACATACTCTACGTAAATTATATACAGAATACAAAAAATTAATGCCCAACAAAAACTCAAGCATTTATAAATTCTAAAACTTAATTCATGTAACATAGGCAAAATCTAAATAACTTTTTCTCGTGGAACACCAAACCAAATCTTTTTTGTGATTTTTCATAGCAGAATGCCAAGGCTTTTCTAAAAGACTTTGTTGAACAGCTATATGCCATAATACAACTTGTAATGTCATTATTCAGATCTGTACAAATACTCCTTCCTTATTTTTATCGCATTCAAAAAAAGGATCACAAACCACTACTTCTACTAAAATAACACGATCAGAAATTTAAATATTTCTTAAGCCTAAATTTTCAATAAACATTATCACGTTTTACTTTACTGAATAAAACGTATACCTAACGCATCACTAACGTGGCAATTTCTACTAGTAATTATAAATTAGTGCTAATACTACTGGTATTTTATAGTAAAAGAAGGATATATTTAACCAAACATCCCTACAACGAAGAAAAACAGCAAACAGATTTGGCTGTAATAACTAAAACACACGAACTTAATTTCTCTATAAAACACCAACACGGAACACTTTCTGGTTTCAGCATTTCTTCGAATTATACTAAAAAGTTGTACAACTCACCTTGCCATCCACTTTAACCATGGTTTTGCCATGGCCAGGGTAAATTTTGTACCCGCTATATACACACAGACCAATCCTGAAATAACATCAAAAACGGTTTAAACATGTATCGTATTACAATAAAAGACAGTAATATTTAACAAAACCAGCAGGATGAATTAAAATTGTAAAGATTTTCAACTTACTTCATGTTGCCGATTGGAATAACCTGAAAACAAAAGAGATTTCTGACTGCGCAGACTCACTGTCTTGCGCGTAGCCGACACCTATCACTCGATTCTGGAATAGTTTAGCACGGAATTAAACATGCAGAATATAGTTGCCGGAATTAACTTTACTCCCATTCCTTAATAACTCGATCGTAATATACACTATTCAGTATTCACGTTTGATTTGCCATCCAGCAGGCTGTGTTTTTTTTTTCTTAAGTTGCCTTTCTTAAATATTATTTGATTGATTTCTAGCAATGTCAAAATGAAATTGCCGTGTTGCCAGCTCTAGAGTCCCCTACTTTTCTAAAATAATCTAGTAAGTCGAAATTCAGGGCAAAATTACTAAGAAAAAACTTTGGGAGTTAATTAAACCTTCTACAGCAGACGGAAATATAAGATACGTAACTGACGAAAAAACAGTCAACCACTGGACTACCATAATATCAATTTGAAACATGAGCGGTATAGTTGTTAATTCTTCTCAATTTGCTGCAAGACCTAAATATAGGACAACAAAGAATGGCGTGGAATATGCTCTGTGTTTGTGTAAAATGACGTACGCGAGGTGTCCCTTGATAGTTGAATAATAAAACTACTTTTCTTACTTTCGTACTCACGAGGACTACGTGAATCACCGAGGGCTGATTATTATTACTTAAATTTAGTAAATAAGAAGTATAATGTTATAATTATAATGGTTTGATTCAATTTTTTACTATTTAAATTAATAGCACTTTTTTGTTTATGAACTAATTAATATCTTTTTTTGCATTCCGCGTAGAAACTATTAATATTTTTGAATTTATTAACCACGACACCACTTTAATTAATTTTATTAGTTTCTCATTCTGATTAGTTAAAATTACTACGAAAGATACAGCTTGATTGTTGTAAATTGTTTACGTCAAAGATGTGTGGCTAATTAATTATACTTATGTCGAAGAGAAAACATTGTCTTTTCGTTCACTCCAAATGTTATTAGGAACAAGTAAATGGTCACTTGCAATATGTGCAACTCAAAATTTGAATTATCAACCACAAATTATAATGATGGTTACATGGATATAAATAGCTCTGCGGTATCGGGTATCATGAGTATTGGGTGTGGACACTCCAATTTGGAAGAATTTTTATCCGCTATGAATATACCTTGCATGACAGCTGCTACGTATAAGGTATATCATAGCATTGAATATTTTACTATAATAATTAAAATATTCAATGATCATAGTAAAATATCATCTGGCTGGCAAAGTACTGCTTCGGAGAAAATGAATAAAGCTGCTCAAGAGGAGACCGAATACGCAAAATCTATAAATTCTGTAGATGCTGAGGGATATCCACTAATTAGTGTTGTAACAGATGGCTGCTGGTCAAAAAAATCATACAAGACCAAATATAATGCCCTATCTGGTGTTGCAGCAATCGTACCACAAAACCAAAACCACACGAATGCAGCAAAAATCATGTCGGTAGTAGTTCTAGCATGGAATCCGCTATAATCTTTGAAAGTTTTAAACAAAGTGTCAGTATGTATGGAATTAAATATGAGCGAATGATTGCCAATGGGGACAATAGCACTTATAATAAACTATTAGAATCTCGACCCTATCCAAACATCACTGTAGAGAAAATAGAATGCCGAAATCATCTACTTAGAAATTATGCAAATAAATTAAGAAGCATATGTTCTGACACAAATGTTGCACTGCAATACCGAAAATTATTAGAGGGAAGAATAATGCGCCTTGAAATTGAGGAAGACAGTTGTAAGTCAGTTCGTACAGATGATATAGTTTGGCTTAACCTCTAATTTATACTTTTTTAAGGTGCTATTGGTCATCATAAAAACAACGGAAATGCAAACCAAGGAGCGCGACTTTTAAAGAAAGACATAGAAAATAGCATTTTTCATGTATTCGGAGAACATCAGAACTACTCTAACTATTTTTGTAATAAGAAAGAAGAAGATAATATTTTAAGTGTAATAAATAACACAACGTTTTTTGAAAAAATTACGAAATTTAATAAAACCGTGTCGATGAATGCTAGAAGTCTGCTGGTTGACGTTGATAGTAACGTAATGGAACACTACAATTCTATAGTGGCCAAATTTGTAGGTGGAAAAAGGATCAATTATGCCCTAAACACATCGTATCAGGCAAGATGCGCCGCAGCAGTAGTTGCTTTCAACACTAAAAGACCCCACTACGAACTTCACAAGAACATGTATGGAAAAAGTTCTTCAAACTACCTAAAACGGTTAGAGATTAGACGTAGGTATTCGAAAAAACGAACTGAGAAGAAAGCAAATAAGAAGCCGGGAATTAAAAAAAAAGAATAATGACAATATTAAAAAAAATCATATGAAGATCCTGATTACGGCGATGCCTGTCAAAAGCCCGACTTACCGGTTGATGTTTTGTCGCAGGAAAAGATTCTGTTTTTAGCTAAATTAAAAAAAACAGATAGAAATCGCTTCTCTAGAAAGAGACACAATTTTACAGGCAGAGTGCGGAAAGTGGATGGAAGAAAGAAGAAAAATTCTGACCGCATCAAATTTTCAGAAAATTTGTAGGAGGAGAGAATACACCAGTTGTGCTAATATTGTACGTTCTCTACTATACGATTCCAAAAATTTAAAGATAGCATCGGTTTTACACGGGAAAAACATGAAGGAGATGCAAAGGAACAGCTGGAGAAAGAAATTAACGTTACGGTTGATCCATGTGGGCTGTTTCTGGATAGGGACTTACAGTATTTAGGAGCAACTCCAGACGGTTTGGTAGGACAAAACCACATAGTGGAATTGAAATGCCCGTCATCCGCATATAACATGGATCCAAATGATGCAATAAATGAATCAAAAATAAAATTTTGGAAGATTGATGAGAAGACGAGTAGTGTATTGATTAACTAGACCCATGACCGGCCTCGGTGGTCTAGTGGTTAGCGCGTTTGCCTTTAGATCCGAGGGACGCGGGTTCAAACCTGGCCGAGGTCGGCGAGATTTTTCTAGCGGGGAAAAATCTGAAAATGCGCCTTCTGTCGGATAAGAAGTAAAGCCGTAGGTCCCGTACCACTACGATGTGTGACACGTTAAAAATCACTACTGGAATTGGAATTACCGCAGATAGGCAAAATTCTTAGTTAGGATGTACAATGGGCCATACGGCCTAAGTGCATAGAGATGCATGGAAAACAGCGTCCTAGATCTCGCTCTTTCAAAGCAAGCAAGCAAACAAGACCCATAGTTGGTTTTATCAAGTCCAAGGTCAACTGCATATAACTCGCAGAAATATTTGTATATTTGGAGTTTGGACTAGTAAAAATTATAAAATGAAAATTGAATATATTACAAAAGATGACGAATTCTGGAAAAGTCAAATGGAACCTCAGTTGACAAAATTCTACATGAACTGTCTTCTACCAGAGTTGATAGACCCTAGATATACCTGAAATATGGCAATTAGGGATCCTCCAGATATAATAGACGCTATAAAGAGAAGAAAAGAAAATGTACAAACAAGAAAAAAAAACGAAACTTTAAAAATCGATAAACCTGTTGCCAGGAAAAGCCTGTTCACATAACGAGTATATTATGTGTATTTTATAAATATAAATTAACTACCTATATTATATTATAAATATGGCTGAATGTACAATGTCGATATATTATAAAATAATTTTTTTTGAAATGAAAGTGAATTAATTATACTGTGTATATAAAGTATCGTATCCTATATTACATCTATTTGTGACGTCATCACTCTTTTGAATATGACGTCATCGGTGTATTGTTTAAATGAAACACCCTATATATTATTATTATTATTTATTATTTTGTTTTTTTAGTTTATACAATGCTAATCGTAGTAGCGATAGTAGTATAGTCCTAAATAATTTAAAAATGTGCACACTTATTAACCATATCACATAGTAAGCACGTTTTATTGGTAAAATGTACCTATAAAGCGCAAACTTACTTTATTTAATCCTTGACTCACCCGGTACATTGATTCCAAAAATATACTTATGATCGGTAATTGACAGTTTTGACGCTATAATCATTTTTATATCAGTATTTTTGAATACACTTAATAAATTGAAAACAACAAAATAATATTCGCGCATTTTTACTTTTGTGGAAAACATTTAAAACGCTCTGGTCAAAATCTGTGCTGCACTTGTAGCTGTAGAGCACACGCTAAACGACACGTGATTTCCCCTACTTGCAATTTTAAAGTGAAGTCGCAAGCCCCTTAGAGCGAGATCCACTACTTTTGCATACGCCCTTAAACACTGCTTGGAGTACCCTTGGTCACCCTTTCACCCCCAAATTTGTATGCCCCTGTGAGCTGGGTAGCGAACGCTGTTAACATAGCACGCTAATCCCTCACAAAAGGGATACCAACATGTCTAAGTGTGAAAACTAAAAACATGGGGTATATTCTATCGCGCGAAAAACCTATAAAAAAAACTGTTTTAAATAATTCCAGTAGTGCACGGCAGTCTTGAAACCCTTCTTTAATTTTTAAAGGAAAGGCAGGTAAAAACAAAATACAAGACATGTGTTAACCACAGTCGGATGTAATAATCAAATGACGATATTTTAAGATGGCCTGTACCCAAAGCAACCAAGGAATCCACGAAATTTTGCTACCGTGCAAGATGTTTGGTTGGTTTTTGATTGAGAGTGATCTAGGACGCGGTTTTTCAAGCATCTCTGCACTCAGGCCGTACTTGGCCCATTGTACACCGTAACTATAAATTTTGCCTATCTGGGACACTTTATTATACTTTTTTACGACAGAATGCGCAGTTTCAGATTTTTCCCCACTAGAAAAACCACCGAGGCCGGTGAGGCCAGTAAACGAACTTAACAAACGATTATTTTGTGTACTATCCGAAAGTCCCTCGTATTAAGGTAGTTCTTTTTCTCGTAATTGCAGTGTTCTGAGTGTTCAGTAGGTCATACAACTCAACAACAAACAGACAAATGTTTAATTTAGTTTTGATTTCCTATTCTTTCCTGACTTATTTAAATTATACAAGCACGCCAATAATATTTAGGTTTTCTCCCTTCCCTTCATTATCAACAAACTTGTAATTCGCAAGGTGAAAGGTGAAAGTTGTGAGGTTAGGTTTTAGTTTCATACAATTTTACATTTAAAGCAAATGTTTGTTGTTTTAGCTTGCTAACATGTGTGACTCTACCAAAGTGACCATTCCCAGCTCAATTTTAGAACAGTTGCGCTGTGCAATTTGTACGGAATACTTGTCTTGTGCACCCATTCAGGTACTCCCAGATGGTAAGAGCATCTGCGGTCACTGTGGATCATCCGCAAGCGACGCGCCTAGTTACCGAGTTTTAAGTTTGGAAGCAATCATAAGCAAAGTGGCTTTTCCATGCAAGCACAGGAAATATGGATGCAAACAGAGTATTTTGTTTGGAGAAGCAAAGGAGCATGAAAGCACTTGTACTTATCATGCATTGACATGTCCTGTTGCCCTCTGTCAATGGGAAGGATCAATGCTTCAAGTCGTAAAACATTTTTCTTCTAATCATCCTAACCGGGTGGTTGGGAGAGCAGAATTTAACCTGGATATCGATAGGAGTGAGCAGGGAATTCTATTGGTTGCCGTGGAAGATGTTAGCTTCATAGTAGGGTACAAATATGAAGCAGTGGCACGTGATTTATATTATGATGTCAGGTATTTTAACTCTGTAAAGGAAGCTTCAAGTAAAATTCATTTGATGAACAGTTCAGATCACGATTATACTCTAACAGTAAAAGGAAACAAGTGCGAAATTTATGATTACAGCTTTAATAGGTCACACCTTTCAAATGTGTTGGCTATGGGCAGCCTTTTGCCGGCCTTAAACCATCCAAATTGCATCATGGTTGCCATTGATTTTATTTACACTAAATATGAAAACGGAAAGGAACATAACACTGCATTATTAAAGTGTGCAGGATGCCGGGAGTACCTCACCCTGCCTACTTTTGAAAGCAATGGGGATATTATTTGCTCTGATTGTTGTCAAAGATTTCCCGATGCGAAGCTTCTTAGTAATGAAGATGTTATGAGGCGTGTCATTAACTCTGTGATTCCCTGTCGCTGGCAAAATTGTCTGATGAAAGAAAGGGAGGACAAAATAAGGAAGCACGAGAAAGAATGCGAGCACCGTGTTTATCGTTGCATTGTTCCTAACTGTAACAAAAGTTTCGACAACCGCATGAGGAGCTCCCACATGGACACTCATCCCTACAAGTTCTTCACTGGTACGTGCCACTATAGCACCAACTTCGCAAGCCGCAGCAACGACAAAAATTACTTTTATACTATAGCCAATAAGGAAATTGTCATTATAAAGACTGAAACCTACTCGTCCTACAACTTTGCAACTGCAAGGGAAAGTTTCACCCACAGAATAACCCCCAAGGCTACAAATGATAGTGATATTCGAATCAACATTGTGTTCAGACATTCCCATTGCAATAAATTGAAGGAATTTGTTGTTACAAACCAGTTTCGCGTCTCCATTGACATGTTGCCGGAATGTTTTAAACCCAAAGATCAGCTAGCGGTTAGCATTTGGGTTTAATGATTACCTTATTAAATTGGTCTCACAGAAAATCTCATTAAACTTACTGCCAATTATAATTAGGTGTTTTATATGGTTTTAGAAAGTAACTTACATTGTAAGTTATGTGTATTTTTAGGCACATTAATTACTTAATTATTTTTGTAATAATTAACAATTCAAATGTATTACATTTGTTATTTTTACTAAATACATTTTAAAAGTGTTTTATTAATTAATCTCATTTATTTGAACTAAATCATTTAAAATATGATAAATTGTATTGCTTTTAACGTGAGCATTTCTTTTATCCCAATTCAAATTTGAGAAATGCAAAAATAAAAGTTTTCTTCCCACGTTACTTCAACTTAGATGTGTAGGTCAATTGAATTTTCATTTACCCGGTTTTCAAGAAATTTTAGCAAATATTTATCCAGATCTTATGGCTCCAAGGTATTGTAATAACAAAAAATTTAAAATGTATTTATCCTACAGCATATATGTATCTATCATGGGGTTCCTAGAGCCTTTACCGCTTCCCACATTTCGACCGCCAAGCCTCCCTATTTCTCCTACAGCATCAAAAAATAAAACAATTTTCGTAATGGTAAATAGACTACATTTTGCAATTCACATACTTGTAAACAAAACGTGCGTTATAAATTAGACATTGTCGTGCATCCTGATTTTACAAGCACAAACTAATGCATTTTTGCAAATTATTCTATACAAATTTTAATTTAATTTTCGGCCTATAACTGAAGGTGCTTAACCATTGCTAGATTTCTAAAAGAGTGGTTTAAGCCCTTGTGCCTTACGCCACTTTTGAAGCTAGAGGTTTTTGAAATAAATTATTAAACGTAATTGACAAATTCAAGTCTAGAAGTATAATTAGTTTACCTGTTAACTGATAAGTTCATATGTATTGATGTATTAGTTCAAATGTATATATTAGTAGTTGAAATGGGTACGCAATAGTTCAAATCATTCATTCAAAGTGACAGTTGCCAAGATAACACTTTTGTTGAATTTCACAATTTTAAACCAGTTTAATAAAAGTATAAGTACGTAAAAGTGTTGTTTAGATGTATAATTGTCTTTTAGTGGTAAGCAGTTGTAATTTATTTATTTCCTATAAGTTTGTTGTATACTTATAGTGACTGTTTTTAATTATCCTCTTATTACAGTTCAGTTAAACCTAAACAGATCTGAATTCAACAGAACTGGTAGTCTTGAGTAAGAAACGGACTCTTCACATCCACAATGCATTGGTTTTAGCTGCACCTAATGCCTGATTTCACCAAATTAAGTGACACCACCAGATGGGTTTAAAACAGCAAGAAATATTCTAAGTTTTATTGTCTTTAAAACTGAGACACAAAAGTGCTTCAAAAGTGTTGTCGAAAAAGAGTATAATATACATAAATTAACTATTAAGACTACATTGAACGATAGTAGAAGTAGAAGTTGTATTTTGAGAGTTTTTTGTAGGTACTTAAATGTTAAATCTAAGGCAGTTGTTGTAAATAAACAGTTTAAGTGTTTGTGGACATGATCTTTTTAAAATTGATGAAAAGTTGCTTGTAACAAATAATATGTATTTATTTATACCTTGAAATATAAGTCCATCCTCTGAATTTATTTGTTTTTAATAATTGTTGTATGTAAAGTAGTCTACTAAGTATAAGACACATGGCATTATAGCTAAGATAAAATTTATTAAATGGATTACAGCAGTGGTTTCCAAAATTTTAAAACGCGATCCCCTTTAGTCCAAAATTTTTCTCGCCACCTGCCACCACCTCTTGTACTACTCAACTTCATTCGGAATCAGCGGCTAAACTGACACCATCTATTACCAAGTAGCGGAATTTATTCATTTATTTGTTCTCTCTGTTTCCGAAAATTTCCACCATATTCAGAAGGGTGTTAAATGGCACTGGAATAATCTGGAAAATCCATTTTGCTTTAGATAAACAATGGACTGCGATAAGATTAGTCATCATTTCAAAATTGTGTGCTGTACTGCTGACTGTCTGTTGAGTGTAATAAATTGACAACAAATATTTAACGTTAAGTACGAGATATACTCGTTTTATTAAAGATGGATAAATGTCACAACGGTCATTAGAACCTTCTGCTTCTGGCAGTGACAAGAATACAAAAAAAAATAGTATATACAGCGATGAATATCTCGAATATGGTTTTACCGTCAGTTCCCAGATACCCCAGTGTGTACTTTGTCGAGAAGTGTTGTTAAAAGAAAGTATGAAGCCATTAAAACTGTGTCAACATTTAAATACCAAACATCCAGACAAAATAGAAAAGCCTGTGGAATTTTTTGAAAAAAAACTAAACTTCCTCCACAAGGAGCAGGTAACTTTTTCATCAGCAAACACTACTATCAAGATATCGAGTTGCATTTCACATTGCAAAATCCAGCGAGCCGCGTACAATTGCTGAAGATCTGATTTTACCAGCTGCTATTGATATGGTGCAAATAAGGCTTGGTGAAAAAGAGGCTGACAAGCTGAGAGCAATGCCCCTCTCTAATAATACTATCCAAAGAAAAGTAGGTAGTATGGCAGAAGATATTCGAACACAAGTTGTTGGAAATATTAAAAAGTGCACGTACTTCTCATTACAGATAGACGAATCCACGGATATTTCTAACTGTTCCCCATTTATAGCATTTGTAAGATACAATACTGAATATGGTATTACAGAAGATATTTTATTTTGTACTCCATTAGAAGTATTAATAGGAGGGGGTATTAATGGAATAATGAAGCGGAATATACCTACAGCCTCTCTTATCCAAACGTCAACCTCACCTACCGTCTAGAATGGACTCGGTATACCCTGTTCCTGCAAACGAGGCTCTGACGACCGAAACACAGGAAATGTAATACTAAAAACCTATCGCCATAAAAAAAAAAGAAGAAGGGCACATTGCAAACCGCACCAGGCCAGCGTGGAATGTTTAGGCCTAATACCTTCAATAAATCTCACAAGGCCCGCAGTCTCCAGCACTCCTGCATGTAGGTACCGACCAACGCAGCTATCGAGATACTAAAAGGAGAGAAGGTGCTAAGAACCATTGGGTTGACCCGGGCTGTCGTACGACGACGATCTGGATAGGAACTTACAATATCCGAAACTCGGCGGATAATAGCAAATTATACGAATTAGAATATGAACTAGAGTAAATCAAATACGATGTCATAGGATTGAGTGAAATTAGAAGAAAAGTTATACAAACAAGGCGAAAGTATAAGAGAAGTCAATAGAAGTAAAAACATAAACATAAACAATCGTAGAAAACCTGAAATCGATGACGACACCAACAAGTTAAACGAAGAAAATTAAACAAGCAACATAAAAAAGGTACGATCGAATACGTGGAACTCAGTAGGTACATTAATAAGAAACAATAAGGAATTTCAGAAGACAACAAAATGAAGAATTAATCGATGACGTAATACAGAAAAACAAAAACATGAAATGCCTAAGACCTAATCTAGGGCGGAAACATATACTTACATTCTCTGATGAACAAAGGATACATAACAAATAAATAGAGAAATAATATTACAAACTGTATAAGAGTTTAATACAAATCTATATGAATCTAAAGTGGCAGAAACTATAAACCACAAACTAAACCGCCCAGAAAAACACATCAGAAATGTAGGATCAGAAGAAGTGCCAGAAATTACGAAAGAAGAAGTAGAAAAATGGTTGAAGGGTATGAAGAAACATAAAGCACCAGGAGATGACGAAGTAACCACCGATATGATAACTGAAGGGGGGGGGGATAAGTTAATCACGATAATAACAAAACTATTAAACAAATGTCTACAACAGGGCAAAATCCCAAATGCGTTGAACAACGCTAAGGTGGTTATATTGTTGAAAAAGGAGATAACTCAGATAACCGAAAATTAGAAAATTATCGACCAATTAGCCTTCTGTCACTTATGTACAAGCTGCTAACCAAAATAATTACTAACCGCTTGACTAAGAAACTAGACTCATATCAATCAAATGAACAAACGGGGTTCACAATACTATATTAGCACATGAGTTACAGAAGGCAACATATTCAAGTACGAATCCGAAATTCCGACACGGGCCGTGTAGCGGCGAGTGTCCGAACGGAGGAGTGATTGAATGGCCTTCTGTAACGAGTTTTTTATACTATTTTCTCTGTTTCGGCTTCCATTTACATTATTTATATAAATGTTTTCATAAACAATAGTTGACAATTTCTAGGAAACTTTTGGTAGAATATAGTTAGATTGGCAGCAATTATTTGTGTTTGTCAGTTGTGGGAATTTGACGTTTCAAAGTTTATTTAACACGAAATCGACATTATAGTTTAATTCAAAATATATCAATTTAAATTCCGCAGACCGCTAAAATACTCAAATCTGCTAAAGTCTTTCAGCAGGGAACATACACTTAATGTCAGACCGCAGGCATCCCAATCGCTGACAACAAAATGTCACTCAAAGTCGTTTAAGAATGAACTCCATTCTAGTCTTAAAAGTACTGCGAGAATAATGTCATTCTAATGCCGAAACACAGAATAGTATATTAAAACATGAGTTACAGAAGGCAACATATTCAAGCACGAATCCGAAATTCGGATATGAGCGGCGTAGCGGCGAGTTTCTGAATGGAGGAGTGCTTGAATGGCCTTCTGTAGCGAGTTTTTTATACTATTTTCTCTGTTTCGGCTTCCATTTACATTATTTATTTAATTTTTTTTGTAAAAATAGTTGACAATTTCTAGGAAACTTTTGGTAGAATATAGTTAGGTTGGCAGCAATTATTTGTGTTTGTCAGTTGTGGGAATTCGACGTTTCAAAGTTTATTTAACACGAAATCGACATTATAGTTTAATGCAAAACATATCAATTTAAATTCCGCAGACCGCGATAATACTCAAATCTGATAAAGTCTTTCAGCAGAGAACATACACTTAATGTCAGACCGCAGGCATACCAATCGCTGACAACAAAATGTCACTCAAAATCGTTTAAGAATGAACTCCATTCTAGTCTTAAAAGTAGTGCGAGAATAATGTCATTCTAATGCCGAAACAGAGAAAAGTATATTCCACAGCCGATCATTTGCTAACTATGAAGTTACTAACAGAAAAGTGTAACGAATATAACATTTCAATATACGTCTGATTCATTGACTTCAAAAAGGTCTTCGACACAATCGAATCCTAGGCCATACAATGTGCTCTAGAAAATTGTAGAATTGAGAGCAGATACAACCAACTAGTGCAAGAAATATCGGACAAGGCTACGGCAACATATCACATCCGCACAAAAAAACAATCAAATACCTTTAAGAAAAAGGCATACGACAGGGAGATAGCCTTTCACTAAAGCTATTTACACTTGTTTTGGAAGATGTTTTTAAAAAGATAAATTTGTTAGGAAATGGAATAAACATTAACGGAAAACACCGTAATCATTTACGATATGCAGATGACATAGTTGTCATAGCCAAAACTCGACAGGAACTGCAAGAAATGTTGGAAGAATTCAACGACGAATTGAGAAAAGTTGGACTATAAAAATCATTCTGGAAAAGACAAAAGCAACGTTTAATGAAGGAAATGATAATATTCAGCTAGAAAATAAAGATATAGAAAAAGTAGAACAATACATTTATTTAGGACTGAAGATACTGTTGGGAAGAGACAATCAAACAATAGAAATAAAAATGAGAATAATACAATCATGGCCAGCCTTCGGAAAATTCAGTTTCATACTTAAAAATAGAAATATCCCCACAGACCTGATGAATGGAGGAGTAGATAATATTCAGAAAGAAAATAAAGACGTAGAAAAAGTAGAAGAATACATTTATTCAGAACAAAAGATAGTGCTGGGAAGAGACTATCAAACAATTGAAATAAAAAGAAGAATAATAGAATGCAATGCAATGCAATAAGATCCCCTTCGGAAAGTTCAGTTTCATACTTAAAAATACAAATATCACCATAGACCTGAAAATTAAAGTATTTAACATGTGCGTATTATGGGTGATGTGTTACGGAGCTGAAAATTGGACCGTGACACCACGAAATATGAACAACTTAAGAACTACACAACACGTCATGGAACGAATAATGCCGGGAATAACATTAAAAGATAAAAGAACTAACGCATGGATACGACAGACAATAAAAGCGACTGATGTAAGGGAGAAGGCCGCGAAGTTAAAATGGACATGTGGTAAAAAGCGATCCAGATCGATGCAGTAAAGCAATATTAGTATGGAGACCCTACACTTTCAAAAGGCGAAGAAGAAGACCACTAATACTATGGGTCTAAAACGAACAGCTAACCTTGCGTAGATGCAAACAGCAAATAACAGAGAACGATGGAGAGAACTTGAAGAGGCGTACATTCAAAAATTGATATACAACGCTAAGAAAGAAGAAGAAGAGGGCAATACCACCGGAAAATGTTTATTCGACACTTTCAGGCAAAGTACTAATAAGTGAGATTGACTGGGCAAAATGCATTGCTATACGAACCGATGGCGTCAAGATTATTACAGGACATCGATCTGGTATCATTCTCAGATTAAAAGAGATAATGCCAAATGCTACATGGTTATACTGTTTTTACATCAAAAAGCTCTTGTCTCACAATCATTATCTTTTAAAAGGATTGTGTTTGAAAATGCCATTAAAGTGGTAAATTCCATCAAGGGAAAAGCATTGCAGATACGCATTTTTCGAAAAACTTCTGAAGACATGGGTTCTTTATACGCAAATCCTCTTTATCACACAGAGGTAATATAGCTTTCGAGGGTTATTGTCTTGAAAAAAGTTTTTCGGTTAAATGGGGAACTTTTGATGACCTACCTGCAAGATGAGAAACCGGAATATGAGAACATATTTTCCAATTCCCTTTGGCTTCCTAAACTGGCTTTCCTTGCTGATATTTTCAAGGCATTAAATATTCTGAGTAACAGTTTGCAAGGCTGCGATATTAACATAATAACAAAATTAACGGATTTATAAAGATACTTGATTTCTGGTCGACTTTCATTGGCAAAAAGAAGTTTGATTAATTCCAGTGCGTTCAAGAACTCATGGAAGACTTATTTCAGGAGGATACTATGATACATTCTGAGCAGGTGTTTGCAGATATGCAAGTTAGTTTGCACAATTTAAAACAGCTCATTGACTATTTCTCCAAAGAAATTCAAAAAAGTTATGACAATCAGAGATAGATACTGAATCCGTTGAACAAGCTGAAATTTTGACAAACATGAAAGAAAAAATTATTGAAATATCATGTGATGGAATGTTGCAGTGGCGTAGCCACGGGGGGGATACGGGGGATATATCCCCCAAGGGATAAAAACTTAAAAATAGCTTCCACTATGAAAATGCATAAGCAGACAAAATAGAAATATTAGAATGTTTTAGGATCAAGCAATGTACATTATTTACTATTGTTTACCGAAATCTAGATTTCTCAAATTTGGCCATATTATTTCCTTTTCAAATCTTGCAATATAAACTCTCCTACATGTTTTCTAACAAAATATGAAAAACCACATGGACCTGTATTTTCTACAAAAATGAATACTGGCATAAGTATAAGATAAACCTACCACGGATTCGTTTGAAGAATTTATAACCCATTTTCTCTACTAGATATGTGCAGTAAAATTGCATATCCAAACATTCATACACTGCTAAAAATGTTCTGCACACCTTCAGTTTTAACAGCCATACCAGAAAGAACGTTCTCGACATTACAACGAATCAAAACACGTCTAATCATACTGTTTGATTTCTTCGCTTTAGAATCGACTTAACGGTTTAGCAATGCTGACGATACACCTGGAAATACTAGTATTCTAAAAATTATGTTTTTGTTAAGTATAATATTTGCACTTTTTTCCATTAAATCTATAAAAAAAAAACGTAAATAAACAGTTACTATAGGTATACGTTGAGAACTAAGCCTGCGGGTTTGCTTTTGTTATTGTATATCCCTCCCCAAGGGCCAACTCTGGCTGCGCCACTGGAATGTTAAAACTGGACTTGTTTTCCCAGAGCGGCAAGAAGCGTGGCGGACAAGCGCTAGTACTGCTCAAAGACTATAACGACTCGCGCGGTGCCTACTTGAATGGTTGACCGGAATCTTCGCTCGAACGCTGCAACCCGCGGTGCCTCGGAGAGTACCTAAAACTGTCGGTCCCCCTGGATTAGTGTGCCACGTCACTAACTACCCCTTAAAGTGGCAGCAGCGTACGAAACTGCCTTCGGGTTTCCCATCATTTCCCATACGCAATTTATTTTTTTCCCATCTCATAGATTGTACCAATTTTGGACCAAAAGAATACAAGAATGCCCCAAGCTTGCTGACAAAGCTATAAAGTGTTTGGTGCCATTTGCTACATCATATTTGTGTGAATTAAGTTTCTCGTTTATAACGCTTTGAAGAAAATTAAATGTGCCCGGGTTAAGAAACACTATGTATAATAAAATTAATTTTTGGTGGTTGTCCCGTTGTCATCGCTTGGCTACATAACCGCGAAATATATATTCTTAATTATTCCTCAAACTCCGCCTGCGGCATGCAATGGGTGGATTGAGTAGCCTGTTGGATGTCGTTGCTGGTCCCAAGCCCGGATAAAGGAGGAGGGTTGACGGAACGGGTTAGCAGCCTACACGCCGTAAAACGAAATAATGCTCAAAGAACCACACATGGCCTCGGGCCCAGGACGGAACAAACGATGACAACTCGGCAAAGAACAAAGAAACAAGAATAAGAAAAAATTTAGAATGGAAAAAATAAGACTTGGAGCATGGAATGTCAAGTCGGGGAGAAATAAGAATCACGAGATAATAATAGAGTTATGCGAGAAAAAAATCGATATATGCGGAATCTCAGAAACAAAGAGATAAGGCAAAGGAACACAAGTTATAAATGATTAGGTATATATTCATTTACAACGGAAAGAATAAAAACGAAAGAGCAACCGCTGGAGTAGGACTGCTTCTACACACAAAATACCAAACATTAATTGACGGCATTAATTATATCAATGAAAGGTGTTTAAAAATACAATTACATCTTGACGAAGCGATTTCATATCATAAGCGCGTACGCACCAGACATGGGCAAGTCAAGAGAGCACAGAAGACAATTCTATGAAGACCTCCAAAAAGTACTCGATGATACGCATGACACAGATTACATTGTAATAGTGGGAGACTCAAACGCCCGAATAGACAATGATAGTATACCGGAAGTAAAACAGCCATTTCATAACCTGAACACAACGACAATGGCGACTTATTACTAATAGAATTCTGCGCACAGAAAATCCTAAGAATTAACAATACATTTTTCGAACATGATTTCAAATATAAGTATACGTTCGAGAACTCACAAGGGCAAACGTCAGTGATTGACTACATAATAACAAATGATAAGTTCATGCCGAACCAAATCTTAGGCGTAAAAACGCTCAACTCTAGTAGGTAATATAGGCTCAGATCACAAACTGGATCAATTAAACACCTTTACAAAGAATGCATCAAAGAAAAAATTAAAAACAACTCCATTACGGATGAAGACAATGTTGAAATATCATGGACAAGAGTAAAAACCAATATAGGTACTCAGTGCAACAGAGGAAGCCCTAGGGAAAAGAAAAATAGAGACTAATAGAAAAACCAAGTAGAAAACACCCTGGTACACACCAGAAATAAAAGAAATAATGGAAGAAAAAAACACAGCCTTCTTACAATATACCAAATTACCAATTACCAAAATACGACTAATAAAAGAGACATACTGGGAAGCCTTCACCGAGGAAATGGAAAGCGATATGTACGGATCGCAAAAGAAGGTATGGAAAATGCTACGCAACGGAAAGGCATAAATAGCAGAAACAGTGAAAATAAACAAAATCGATAACAAAAGGTGGAGCCAATATTTCCGAAAGTTATAAAACGAACAGGAAGACCGTACAGACATAAACATACAACCTGATGTACCTAAATGAAGATGAAATAGAAATCACAAAGGAAGAGGTTCAAAACGCGATAAGATCCCTTAAATGCATGAAAGCACCAGGCCAGAGAATATACAGAATGAATTGATAAAGTACGGGGAGAACATCTAGAAAACGAGGTTTAAAATTATACAACATAATTATGAAGGAGCAAGAATACCAAAAGAGTGGAAAAGCAGCTTGATAATCCCAATCTATAAAATAAGGGATAAAACGAACCCGGAAAACTATTGAGGCATATCTCTCCTGATCAGTTCTCAAAAGCTTCTATCGAAAATAATCGCAGAAAAAATAGAACCATACGCAAAAATAAGTAACGAACAACAAGGCTTTTGCAAAAACCGATCCACGATAGATGCGATGTTCATAATACCTACGACAAATCTCAGAAAAAGCGATCGTGTATAACATGCCTGCCTTCCTATGCTTTTTAGATCTGAAGAAGGCATTCGATCGAGTGAGGTGGAAAGATGTGATAACCATTTTACAAGAGAAAAACACGCTATCGAACTTTATTAGGCTAATCTATGAAATGAATACAAAGAAAATTTCAAGAGAAGATGGTATGACAGAAGAGATCCCTAACGCCACCGGCATTAGACAAGGGGACTTATTAAGCCCCATACTATAATCTAATTATGGATCAAATTATCCAGAGAACGAATAAACTAAGAGGATATAATATGGGCCGACAATAAGTTCAAATTGTTTGTTATGCAGAAGGCGCAATACTTATTGCTAATTACGAAAATGACCTACAGCGACTATTAGGGGACATCAACAGAGTCCACGCCATAAATTTGTGTGAAGAAAAACAGGCATCTTGCCTATTATAAAAGGAAAAGAAGAAGAAGTAATCCTCATACTCACGCACTGAATTAATTTGTTAAACTTTGTGCCGACCAAAACGTTCACATTTTCTAGATAAATTCAGCAACGCTTCATCTGAAATTAAAATCCAGGAGATGGTTGGAAAGACAATTTTGCGCTTAATTCAAAAATGTAAAAATACATGGGGCGTTCCATTTAGAAAATAATACTTTGAAGGTGCTACACTGTAGCGCGTCAATGAGCATATTTTACCATTACATCACTTAATAACTGTGAAGCACTAATGAGAACCCTGTATAAATGTTGTTTTAAATCAAGAAAACAGCACACTTGTAAAGAGAATCTTTATTTTACATTTTTTTTACATTAGAACAACAAATAAACTTTTCTGCAGACACCAAACAAGCTCTTCTAAGTATGCCTTTTAGATTGCACCAAAAAACGAGTACACACTTCATAATACTGGGAAAAGGACGTGCACATTTAGAAGAAACATTTCCTCATACAAATTTTTACACAGCAAATTTAAGTATACCTATATTTTGTTTCAATACTTTGCATTGTACACGTGACCTCATTTAAACATATCCATCATGAACCTATATCTGGAGAAAAGTTATAAAAATGAACTTTTTTGCATTTACAAAAATAACTGTTTACAATACTGATTTTTAATACTTGAAAAACATACGAGATTCTGAGATCAAGCTATTAGAGTATTAACTAAGGCTAAGAAAACTACATAATGATAATTAAAATTGTTTTAAACTTTGCAATATTACTGAAAAACTAAAAGGAAACTCTACACAAGTAAAACTAAAGTAGTAAACGTCGCATGCATCACATCAACCTTCTACAAAAATAAATGGCATTGCCAATTATTGAAAGGCAAGTCATCGCTTTGGTATAAAAACATTGCAAAAAATAAGTATATACAACCTTACATTACGAACAGGTAAATGCAGTCTTATAAAAATAAAATGCAAGCTTGGTTTAGAATTCACAAGCTATATGTCATGGCATGGATTTGTACCAAAAATCTACCTAAATCTACAAAAAATAAATCTCTTAACAATACTCTACGTTTTTGTACTATAAATATCATCGGTTTTCGTTTCTGGGCCTACAAGAAGCCCAAGCGTTTAAAGTTTCCCCTGTTACTAGGATGCAAACGGCTTTCGCTGGTCGACTTCGACTTGCTCCTAAAATAACGCAACTCACTTTGGTGTTCGGGATGCAGCATTGGTTTGTAAGCGTTGGGCAAGCACAAACACCCAAACTGCTCATAGAACTCTTTATACCCTCCTTCTAATACGTATATTTCGGGGTAATTTAGTTTAGGGTAAGCTTCTTTGTTATGAATTCGATCCAAATTACGAAGGAAGCGACACAAGCTGGGCCCCCGCTCGCTGGAAAACTCACAGTGGAAAACCAAAACCTGCCGAGAAGTTCCAGGAACCTTCTCATGCAACAAACTTAAAATCTGATCTTTTGTATACAAATTAACAGCACCCTTAATGTGACCCCCTTCAAATTCATATGGAAAACGACAGTCGATTATTTTATACAAGTCCAACAAATGGCTAAAATCGCCTCTTATAAGACTTGCTAAGGTACCTGGAGTAATCAGTTTTAAATCTTGGTGGCGTCCAATCGTCAAGGGCAAGCAATAAGTCTTGCTGAAGTCCCCAATCAGGTCGGGTTCTGCTGCAGATCGTTGTATTGCGCACTTTATACTCTCTTCATCTACTGAAGCAGGCCGTTTGGGTTCAGGTTTGGCTCTCTTTGAAGGTCTAGACTCAAGTCTACCTCCACGGGTCCCATTTGGAGTGAGCTCATTCAATTCCACTAGCTGACCCGAAAGCAAAGTGCTGAAATCAGTGGGAAGGTTTGTTTGTTCTCCCCCTTGCTCCAAGTCCATGAATTCCTCCTCAAATACATCCAGTGAACCAAAAGTTCTTTTGCCTGACCATGAACATTGTGGAGTGACCCCTAGAGATTGAGCAAACTGATAGAATTTGCCCCCTTCGTACCCAGAGTCTTGTGTGTTAATGTCTTCCACACAATCAGGGTTCGACTCGTATAAGGACACATCAGAATCATGCTAGAAGTCTTGAGAATTTTCTTTGTCCAAACCGGAATCATGATTTGGAAACTGATTGGGCCCCCTTCTAGTCGCACCGGGATGCTTGTTAGGTTCTTCGGCGGGATTCCACTGCATTTTGGAGGCGTTTTCGCTGTGCACGCTTCCTACAAATTAGTATGAGTTCAGCTGCAATAAATTAAATGTTGAAGTGATTAAAACTTACGTTAAAATTGTTAGTGTCTTTATAATCTGAGCGTTACTGAAGCATTGAAGGCGGTTAAAACCGCTAATGAGGGCATTCGCTGACGATTCCAACCTGACACTTAGTTCGCACCAATTTTTCTGAAGCTACGAAATGTTGTCATAATTTCTCTGTGCTTTTAGTAATTTTTTAAATATTTGTAGGTAGTTTAATTTGAATTTTATGAAGCTTTTTGTGAGGTTATGAGGTTGTAAACAAACAACTTTCTTCATTTCTCTTTTTTACCGCCACATTTTGAATGCATTAAATTTTAGTTCATTTCTAACAATAATTACCTATGCATATTTAAATTTATAAGTTATTAAATTATAAATATTTACCTATTAATAATATTAATTATGATATCTAACGCTGTATCTAGAATTCCGGTAAACGGGAACCGAATACGCTTCTTTCGAGGGAAAACATTGTATTATAGAGATTAATAAGTCAAAGCAATATTAATAATTTCAACAAGCTTTAATAGCTTTGTGTTGCTTTGTACGAATTTTGATTTAATATACGTCAGTTTTAAAAGTAATACAAGTGAACATAAGTTTGTAGTTAGGTAAGTGGCACACTTTGCTCAATTTGCTCATCCATCAAGGGAATTCTAGGCAACTTGGTTACCAAAAATTAAGTTGCTTTTTACATCCCCAAACCATTACATTCGATTCTCTGTCCGCACGGGGCTTAGGGCCGTCTGTCTGAACGCTGCAAAGTGAACTGCAGCCATTGTAAAAGACAATAGGGGAAAGAGGGGAACATTCGGCCATAGGGAACATTCAGCCATTTGAATTTATTCTTGCATTTTTTAAAAATTCCGCCTCAATTGTACTAAACAGTGTTGGTGACACTGTTTACAACATCCATAGAAAGTTGTAGCCTATTTGGTGCACGTTTTGTAAATAAAAGTGAAAAATTAAGCATTTGCTGTTTATGGTAAGTATGTTACACATTTTTCGTTTTACTATTAAACTACTAAACTATTGTAATAATTGGAATCAGATTTCACTGTACGCCCACTAGATATTCCTAATAATTGTTATCACCTTTATTTCTAACCTAAACATTTCTCTATTCGGTTAATACTACATTTTGTTGTCAAATGTTACATGGTGAACAATCGGCCACCTAGAGGTGGGGAACTTTCGGCAGGTGGCCGAATGTAGCCCGAGTGAGAACAAATTTTACCTACCTATCCTATATTTTTTTCAGATGCCGCGAAAACGCGATTTAAAAACGAATAGAGTGTCGATTGATGAAGGGAATATAAAACGAGCAATTATTAAAGTTTTTAATGGTGGATATTCAGAAAGACGAGCGGCAATAGTTTATGAGATCAAAAGATCTACTCTACAAAGCAGGATAAAACAAATTTTGAGAAAGAAAACCAAAGAAGAATATCTAAGACAGCATACAGAAAGAGCAGAAGATTCAGGAAACGATAGTATTGACGAAGATTCTCCAAAATACTCTAGTAAATATACAGTTAGGCAAGTTTTTACAAATGATCAGGAGTTAGAATTAGTCAAATACATCAAGAGATGCTCTGATATAAACTATGGGCTTACTTACACCAATGTCCAAAAACTAGCATATCAGTACGCTATAGTTTTACCAAACTGTAAAATACCACCTGAATGGCATAAGGCGCAACAGGCAAAGGAGGGTTGGAGGAGAGGATTTATGCAGAGGCACCAATCTCTGTCGCTGCGAAAACCGGAAAGCACCAGTTTAAGCAGAAGCGTTGCTTTCAATAAACATAAAGTGGACCAATTTTTTGAGAATTATAAATCTGTTTTGGACCGATTTAAATTTCCACCCGAGAGAATATTTAACCTGGATGAGACTGGTGTGACTACTGTATTGAAGCCAGTAAAAATAGTCACAACATGTGGTAAAAAACAAGTTTCACAGGTTGCTTCTGCAGAAAGGGGCGAACTGGTTACTTTTGTAGGCATCATAAATGCTGCAGGGCAGTCATTGCCCCCTGTATACCTTTTTCCTAGAATTAGGAATTTAGAAAATTTAGTTTCAAGTCTAGCTTTAGGCAACAAATCAGGCTGGATGACCGCTGAAACATTTCCACAAGTTCTAAAGCATATAGTTACACAAACAAACTGTAGTGTGGACAACCCTATTCTGATTTTGCTTGACAATCATGAATCCCATGTGTCTTTAAATGCCGTTAAGTATTGCAAAGAAAATGGAATTTGCCTCGTGAGTTTTCCACCTCACACCACCCATCGGCTTCAGCCACTCGATGTTGGAATTTACGGACCATTCAAGTCCTACTGCAGTGTCGCATTTAATGATTGGCTGACTTCAAACCCCGGCAAAACAATTTCCATCAAAAATATACCTAGCCTGACTAGTCTTGCATACCTAAAAGCCTTTTCTGCAGTAAACATAATCAGCAGTTTTAAAAAACCTGGGATTTGGCCCTTAAACCGTTTAGTGTTTTCCTACGAAGACTTTCTTTCTAGTTATGTCACCGACAAACCTCCGTTAGATAATAAGGAACAGAATGTGGCAGAAGCAACGCTGAGAGTGAATAATAAAAATGAAGAGGAAAATGTGATTGAGGGAAGACAGAAAACCACGACCGAAGAAGAAACTATAGATGCAAATTTGAAAGAAAAAGATACTATTGAGATGTCACTCGAAGACATAAATGAACGATCTAAAGTTCTAAATCAAAATTTTAATGTTTTGAATACTTGCAGCGGTGTAAAGAATCATATAAAAATTAAAATAACTCCAGAAGTGGTACGACCCTATCCAAAAGTAGAGAAGAAACAAACTAAAACTAAGAGAGAACCAGGAAAGTCCAGAATTTATACAGACACCCCTGAGAAAGCAAGACTCGAAGAAATAGAGAATTCAAGATCTTCGAAAATAAAGAAAGTAGTGCGTAAAGTGTTCAGTTCTAATGAATTAGCTACACCCAAAACTACAAACAAAACTTCCATTAAAAAACGTAGACTAGAAGAACTAGATTCTACTTCAAGTGAATCAGACATTTCACTCAATGATAACTCGGATGATGACATTAGCGACGAATTAGAAAGCCTTAAAGAGATTAATGGCGCTCAATTGAAAGAACAAGATTTTGTGCTGGTTAGATTTCCAGTTAAACACACAGTGAGGCACTTTGTAGGACAAATTTTAACCACTAGCACTGATGCTATCCACACAGTTAAGTTTTTAAGAAGGAAAGGATTATCCACTACATTTTACTTTCCAGTTGTAGAAGACATTAGCAATGTCGATTCAGATGATATCGTAGCCAAATTGACACCACCTTTGCGATCTGCTACTGCAAGAACTTCTTCTTACTTTCAATTTTGCTATAACTTCAGCAATTTGGTAGTAAATTAAATATTTGTGAATTTAGCTTGTAACCTTACTCACTGTTTCCTTTTTTTTTGTATAAATAAAGCTTTCACAGTTTAATTTTTTTTATTTTTCTTTAACAATTGCTATTTTTACAAGGTGGCCAAATGTACCCCAAGTACTGGCCCAAAGTACCCCTGTTTGGGGAACATTCGGCCGTTTTCAAACATTTTAGTTTTCCTTTAATTTTGTAAAAAGTAATTCTATTTGACTGTCGGTTATTTGTAATCATGTTGCCAATAGTATACTCTATGCATCTGACCATATGTGATTACAAGTGAATTGAAAATTATAACGGGTGTTCAAAAACTAGTACGTTTGGAGTAGGCCATCAGTTAACAAAATAAGAGACACAGTATGTCTTTACTTAAACATGAACCAAAATAAACGTCA